>APFE030156335.1:0-12147 GCA_000404065.3 Pinus taeda
AAAAAAAGAATTACACAGAACAGAGTATTGCACCACCATAAAAGATTTTCATTCATTAAAATAAATTTACTGAGACATATTCATCCTCTTTCACTCAGAGGGATTCACCAAAACAATACAAAAGAAATTACTCTGTCTCCTTTGAAATTTTACACCACTGTGTTTAAATATTTCATTTATATTCACTGCTGTGTGAAAACAAAAATTACAGGGATTTACAGATTTACCTTTTCACTGCTGAGTGAAACAATTCATGGTTTTACACAAACTACCCCCTGGTTTTCTTCATTCACTTCACTGCCTTCTCCTGCACTGCTGTGCGTTCTTTGCATTTCTTACATTACCAAAAAAAAGGATTTTTACGCTGCTTCGTTTCATACCAAATAAAAAAAAACTCTGTCACATTTCCTTTTTACGAGCTGTGTGGTTTTTCATTACTCGCTGCTGCGAACAGGCTCTTCACCTCCCCGTGTGCAATACACCATGACCAAAACTCTTAGTCAACTCTCATACGAAAAACATATATTATACAATTCATATGCTATTTAATAAAGGTTACATACCCCCATACTTCCGTATATAAAAAAAATTACGTGCCGTAAAACATTAAATACATTACCTAAAAACTATGTCATTTCATAATCATAGGGTATGGACAATTATCTTACTCCACGTTGCATTAATTTTTAACAGGTCCCGTATACCTTCCTTGCGATCGGACGGTGGAGGATGGAGGGCCAAATCGGACGCATATCGGACAACAAGTTTTGACCGACATTTATCGTCTGATAAATGTCAGAGGGTGATGTCACCCCAATCCACGCGTCAGCTGCAGGTTTTATCAGAGCCGTTCGTCCGGAAACCACTTCATGCCAAAGAGTAGTGCGATATGGTTCAGGCGGATTATGGTATTGCAATAGTGGTTTCGAGGGGTTGGACGATCAGCGTTGAAATTATATTTTCAACAGTTTTCTCCACAGGCGTAGTCAACATCTATTTTGCATACCGCTGTCAAACTAATTTTCGTTGCGTAAAAGTGAAAGAAAGTTGTAAAAGAGTGTTAAAAGCGTGCAAGGGTGAAAGAACTCTGTGAGTGAAAGGAGCTACAACCTTTGTTTCTTTCTCAAGCAAATGTATTTTTCATTCTGGAATTAAAATCAAATATATATTGTCGCTGCTCACTTCATTCTGCGATTTTTGTTATTCGCAATACTCTGTTTTATTCTTTAGTTGGTAATTATATGGCACTTTTTCCGCAAGTGAGAAAACGTGTAAAGGTTTCTATTTGTATGATGATAGACGGAAGGCCCCTCGAAACCCTGAAATCAAGAAATATGTTGAGAAGTCGAGGAGCATGGACATTGAGAAGTCGAGGAGCATGGCTGGTTTGATGGCAAACTAATTTTTACTTCTATCGCAGTACATTATTATTTGGAAATATTTTCTTCATTTCTGTTTTATTTCATACCACTTTTTTAGCACTAAAATAATTGTTATAGTATGTTTTATCACTTTTGGCAGCGAATTTCCTTGATGGATAAGGATATAGTTGAGATGGTATTCCTTCCAGATGCGGATGAAGCTTATCGAGTTCTAGGTGAGGGAATCACAGTTCAAGATTCAGAGCTTGATATGGGAATCACAGTTCAAGATTCAAACCTTGATATTTTCGCTGTAATCAGCATACTCTATAGGTAAGTTGAAAAGTTCATTTTTCCCCATAATTTGTTGCATCTTATATCCTATATTATAGTTCTTTCTTTCTCAAGCAAATGATTTTTTCATTCTAGAATTAAAATCAAATATATATTGTCGTTGCTCGCTTCATTCTGTGATTTTTGTTGTGCGCAATACTCTGTTTTATAGTTGGTAATTAGTTGGCACTTTTCTCGCAGGCGAGAAAACGTGTAAAGGTTTCTATTTGTATGATGACAGAAGGAAGGCCCTCTAGACCCTGAAATCAAGAAATATATTGAGAAGTCGAGGAGCATGGCTGGTTTGATTGTCGATAGCAAAGTAATTTTTACTTCTGTTGCAGTAATATTTGGAAATATTTTCTTCATTTCTATTTTATTTCATACCACTTTTTTAGGACCGAACTAATTGTTATAGTATGTTTTCTCACTTTTTGGTAGCCAATTTCCTTGATGGATAAGGAAATAGTTGAGATGGTACTCTTTCCAGTTGTTAATGAAGCTTGTCGGGGTTCTAGCTGAGGGAATCACGGTTCAAGATTCAGAGCTTAATATTTCCTCTGTAATGGTCATGGGATTCCCACTCTACGTTGCATCCTATATCCTATATTATAGTTCTTTCTTTTGAAATTCTTATAAACTTAGTTTGGTGTTAAACTTTTGAAAATATTTTATGGTTTTTGGGAACAATGATGGAACCAAATTACAATCCATCGAATTAATGCATTCATATTCTAAAGATGTTTACCTCGTGGAGGAATTTTAAAAGTTCATTCCCAACAAAATTAAGAGAGTGTTTCTTCCAGAAGTGGTGTGATGTTCCGGGCAAATTTTCTTGAATCAAATTACATTTATTCCAAATTGAAGATCTGGGTTGAGTCATATGGTGATTGCTTTAAAGCCTACCCATTCCTAGAAGAAAGAGAAGCCACTGGGTCTAAATATAGTATCATTTATCATTTTGATCCCTTTGCTCCAAATTTGATAGCCAATTTTTTATTGCTAATATTTTAATCATTGATATATGAGTGCAGAGTGCCCCAATAAAAAATATCAAGTCTTGATTACAATTATTGACAACAGTTCATAGAATCTCCTAAACATATCTCCTAAACATTGTCTATTGGATATTCTGGATGAGAGTAATGCTTATTTTATATTCGTGATAGCTTGTCACCTTGCCATTTAATCTCCAATGCTGAGATTAAAGATTTATAGTTTAAGGAATTTCGTTGGAGACACATCGAAATTGTGTTGCAGCATAAAGTTTCATCTTGTCAGTCCATATAATATTTGGTTGTACAATATTGGTTGAAACTTGGGTATTAGTGAATATTTCTACACTAACTCGGGTATTAGCGAGTAGTTCTAGGTTTTTCATTCCTTTACGATGTTTTCCATATCTATTTTAAGTAAATTTTATTACTTTATAAATGTTATCGCTTGAGTAAACAAAATACTTGAAATATAAAAAAACCCTAATTATGCGTTGTAACAATTGGCCAATATGAAAATTATTCAAGATTACTCTTCATCCTTACTCCATCGTTGGAGTAACGGTTAAAAACAAAGTGATATATTTGTTAAAAGCTAAGTGATGTATTTGTTAAAATGCATGGAAATATTTCTTATGTTCTGTCATTGTCCTTTTATAATTTAATTAGTGATGGTTGGTGATTGGCCTTAGCTTTAGACTTAGTTATATCTTGTTATAGTATAATTATTAGTTGTTGTTTGTGTTTAATGAAGTTTTTAGATTGCACTCGAATATATGTTTCTTTTCGCATAAATTTCTTCATTTTCATGGTTGGATTCTTTCCCACAATATGAATAATTTATTTTCATTAGCATTTATTTATTTTTTTCAGCTAGAAAGTCTTCCATTCTAGCTATGGTTGTAGGAGTATGGTCTTATGAACTTACCCTGCAACTTGAAGCAACGATCCAATTCCAAAAGTTGTTTCCATTGGTATGAAACCTTATGTATTAATTGTCAATGAACTATTGTTTTCCTTATGTCCGTTTTGTCCATCACGCAACTGACCTTTTGTTTTGTTCTTTTCACTGAGTATAGTCCTCCTATAGAAGAAGTCATTTATGTAGGCGATGTTCCTCTCTTTTTTGAATTCCTTGTTGAAATCTAATTTCAAACTGCCGCGTTATCACTTCAGCAAACTACATGTTTTTTCCTTGCGATGCGATGAGATCGCAGATCGAAAATCGCATGCATACTTGGAGGCTCCGTCTGTTCACTTGAATTCTTCCGACTGTGATGTTGCGATGCGATCTGATCGAAAATTGCACCATATGTTAGTACTTCGTTTTCTTTCTTCTTCCGCCGAATGCGATTTCGCGATGCGATCAAATTGTAAATCGCAAATTGCAAATTGCATAGTTAAATGGTTGAAGTACAGGGCTGCAATATGAAATTGACGTGGAGTAAAAGTTTCATTTTTGACCGTCGTTTTTGTCAGTAAAACAGTAAATGAAATTTACTGTGGGTTGGTAAGTTTTGGTAAATATTTTAATTTTATAGTTTTTTATTTCACGAGATTTTTTGTCTTAGGGCATAAGTAAAAAACAATATGTAATGTCATTTTTTTTTATGTTGCTCTGTGTATGTAATGGTAGTGAAAAATATGCACATCAGTGCAGAGTAAAAAAAAGGAGCATGCAACAGCATGAATGTAATTTTCTTTTGTTGAATATGAAATGTAAAGCACAACAGCATGTAAATGTAATGAAAATTTTACATACAGCAGTGTAACATTTTCCAAAAGAGACAGAGTAATTTTTTTTTGATTCTTGGTGAATCCCTCTGAGAGAAAGAGGATGAATTTTGTATCAGGCATTTTACTTTAATGAATACAAAGCTTTTACTTTAATGAATACAAAGCTTTTGTGGGTGTGTGTAATATTGTGTTCTCATAAAATAATTTGTTTTAAGCTTCCCTGTGTTAAGATCCTAGAGCAAAACAGAGCATTGTTCTTTGTTCAGTTATTTTGTTTCGGAATTTATCAGAAAATTCCCAACAGTGGTATCAGAGTTAGTCCAGGCTCTTTGAAGGCATCAAAGAAGTTGAAGGAAGGTTTCTTTGCTGCAGCAACTTCTCTAGCAGAGTGAAGACTCAGTCAAGAAAGGTTTCAGGTATTTCTCAATGTTTTTTTTGTATTACTGTTGAAGACAGTGAGTTAGTTTAATACACAGTCAAGCATTTTAAAGCATAGTTAAGGAGTGCAAGAATGGCTAGCACCAGTACACAGTCAAGCATTTTAAAGCATAGTTAAGGAGTGCAAGAATGGCTAGCACCAGCACCAACACTAGCATGGGTATGTTTAATACTCAACTCCCACAGTTTAATGGAAAAAACTATGACTATTGGGCAATCACCATGAGAGCCCTGTTTGCCTCACAAGATTTATGGGAACTTGTTAAATATGGGTTTGAAGAACCAGCAAATGAAAATGAGTTTAATAGATTAACTCAGGTAGACAAAGATCTATTGAAGAGCAATAGGAAGAAGGATTCAAAAGCCCTCATATTTTTATATCAAGAAATGCATGAGAGTGTGTTTCCAAGGATAGCAGCAGCCAAGACATCCAAAGAAGCATGGCAAACTCTCAAAACAACCTATCAAGGCATGGAGAAAGTGAAGACAGCAAAACTACAGTTGCTGAGGAGAGATTTTGAGAACCTGTGCATGAAGGAATCAGAAAATATTGACTCATTCTTCACACATGTGATTGGTCTGGTCACACAAATAAGGACTCATGGAGAAGTTCTTGAAGAAAGGAGGATTGTGGAGAAACTGTTGAGGATCCTACCTTCAAAGTTTGATGTGATTGTCACCACCATAGAAGAGACAACGGATCTCTCAAACTTTTCATTTGATGAACTTCATGCATCACTGATAACACATGAGCAGAGGTTGAGTAGAAATGAAAACTAATCTCTAGAGCAAGCCTTCAAGACCCAAATGTCCTTTGGAATAGGAAGAGGTCAAGGTAGAGGAAACAAGAGAGGAAGAGGCAGAAGCCAAAATAGAGGTGGAAGAAACAGTCCAGCAAATGCTCAAGGAAGAGGCATTAATTCAAATTAGAACCAAGGCCAAGGCAGCAGCCAACAAAGTGGACAATATCATGCTCAAGGACAAAGGTATGAAAAATCTAATGTCTAAGGATATTATTGTAAAAAATATGGGCACTATGCCAATGAATTTAGGAAGAAACAGCATGATATGAATAATAGATCTATTGCAAATATCACTAGAGAAAATATCAGCCAAGATAATGTATTGTTAGCTTGTAATATGGCTAAAACAAACAGTGAAGACATATGGTTTCTAGACTCCGATTGCAGCAACCATATGATAGGAAACATAACTTTGTTTTCTACCTTAGATCAGAGTGTGAAGTCACAAGTCACACTTGGGACTGATAGTAAAATTTCTATTATGGGAAAAGGAGAAGTAAAAATATTTACAAAGAAAGGTGAAAAGAAAACCATAGCAGATGTCTATTATGTTCCTCGAATGAAATGTAACCTCTTGAGTATTGGCCAGCTTGTCCAAAAGGGGTACAATGTTTCCTTTGTGAATGATGTATGCACCATCATAGATAGAGCGCCAAGCAAATGATGTATTGCTGAAGTGAAGATGACGAGGAACAAGATGTCCCCTCTTAGAATAAGGGCAGATTTGAAAAATAAAGAAGTAATTGCAGCAGTTACCCAAGAGGTTCTCCAAAGCGTACCAAAGAATGAAAATTGGTTGTGGCATTTGAGATTTGGACATCTCAACTTTAGAGGTCTTAAATTGTTGAACATAAAAGCAATGGTAAGAGGATTACCATTAATAGAGAAACCAGACAGCCTTTGTGAAGGTTGTATATTGGGAAAACAACACAGAGAAAGTTTTCGATCAGGGAAAAGCATAAGGGCAAAGGCACCCTTAGAAATTGTCCACTCAGATTTATGTGGACCAATGCAAGCTCCATCACTTGCAGGCAGCCAATATTTTCTAACATTCATAGATGATTTTACCAGAAAAACTTGGGTTTATTTTCTAAAGAACAAAAGTGAAGTGTTTGAAAAATTTCAAAATTTGAAAGCACTTGTGGAAAATCAAAGTGGGCTTCGCATCAAAGTTTTGAGAACTGATAGAGGATGTGAGTATATCTCGAAGGAATTCCTACGGTTTTGTAGAGAAAATGGAATTCACAAGCAATTTACAACTATGTACACCCCGCAGCAAAATGGTGTTGCTGAAAGAAAGAATAGGGCCATCATGGATATGGCGAGGAGCATGTTGAAGGCAAAGCATTTTCCAAATGAGTATTGGGCTGAAGCTGTAAACTATGTAGTGTATATTTTGAACAGATGTCCTACAAAAGCAGTGATGAACAGAGTGCCGGAAGAAGCATGGAGTGGGAGAAAGCAAAGGAATAAACCCACATGAAAGTTTTTGGATGTGTGTTATGCACACATCCCAGATCAAGCCTAAGGAAGAAAGTTGGACAACAAAGGAGAAAATGTAATCATTGGATACAGTGGGATCAAAGCTTACAGGTTGTATCCCATCTACCAAGAAGTTTTTTGTGAGCAGAGATGTTCAATTCATTGAGGAGGAAGCTTGGGATGAAAGCATAGAGAAAACAGTAAATGTTAAAAATTGTTTGTCTCATGATGAAGACGATGAGGAGATGGCTGAAATGCATCCCCAAATAGCAGCACCAATGCAAGGGCAGCAAGAGACACCCTTGAGGAGAAATGAAAGTGCCTCTCCAGGCACACCACAGGGAGGAAATTCAAGTGCTTCTCAAGCACTTGCACACCAAATGAAAGAGGTAAGAAGTTCAGAAACTTAAGTGACATTTATGATGAAGGTATTAATTCTTTATTTTATTTATATTGTCATGTTGATGACCCTATTCATTTCGAAGATGCAATTAAGGATAGGAAATGGATAGAAGCTATGGATGAGGAGATCAATGCCATAGAAAGAAACAAGAGATGGGATTTGGTTCAGCTACCAAAAGGTAAAGAAGCCATTGGAGTTAAGTGGGTCTATAAGACCAAAAGAAATGGTGAAGGTAAGATTGACAGGCACAAAGCAAGACTTGTTGTGAAAAGCTACAAGCAGCAACAAGGCAAAGACTATGATGAAACCTTTGCACCAGTAGTAAGGATGGAAACAGTCAGAATAGTGTTGTCTATTGTGGCACAACACAAATGGAACATTTATTAGATGGATGTTAAATCTACATTCCTGAATGGAGTGTTAAAAGAAGAGGTTTATGTTGAACAACCTCCAGGCTATGAAGTTGGAGGCCAAGAGCATAAAGTCTGCAAACTGAAGAAAGCTCTTTATGGGCTGAAGCAAGCTCCAAGAGCATGGTACAGCAGAAGAGTTGCTTATCTGATTGAGAATGGGTTTGATAAGTGTGACGGTGAACCCACACTCTACATAAAGGAGAATGATGGTAAGATTCTTATTGTTGCTTTCTATGTAGATGATTTGATTTTTACTAGCAATATGTTTCTCTCATTGTTGATTTCAAAGCAGTCATGAAAAGTGAATTTGAAATGACTGACTTGGGCTTCTTGAGATATTTTCTTGGAATTGAAGTAGACCAAAGTGAAAATGGTGTTTTCATTTCTCAAGTTAAATATGTAGAAGCAGTGTTGAAGAGATTTAACATGCAGGATAGCAAGGCAGCTATGACTCCAACTGTAATGGGGTTGAAATTGACCAAAGAAGACAACAGTAAGGATTTTGATCCTAGTTTGTACAAGAGCATAGTTGGTAGCCTAATGTATTTGACTGCAACTAGGCTAGATATAATGTTTGTTGTTAGTTTAATTTCCAAATTCATGGAGAGGCCAAAAGAAGCACATTGGCAAGCAGTAAAAAGAATTCCGAGGTATGTTAAAGGTACTAAAATGTTTGGCATTTTATATACTTTTTTAGAAAGTTCAGATTTAGTTGGCTACACCGATAGCGATTGGGCTGGAAGTGTGGATGATCAGAAAAGCACATCCGGTTATCTCTTGCACATGGGTGTAGGAGCAATTTCATGGGCTTCTAAGAAACAACCCATTGTGGTGTTGTTCATAGCAGAAGCATAATACGTGGTAGCTACAACAACAGCATGTCTAGCGGTTTGGATGAGAAGGATGCTAAGGAGCCTATGCCAAGAGCAAGCAAAAACAACGATTATTTTTTGTGACAATAGCTCAGCTATTGCCCTGTCCAAGAATTCTGTGTTTCACAAACGAACGAAACACATTGATACAAGGTTCCACTACATCAGAGAATTGGTGAGCAATGGAGAAATTGTCTTAAAACATTGCAGGACTCAAGAACAGGTTGTGGACATTTTGACCAAGCCTTTGGGACAGAAAAATTTTGATTTTTTAAGAAAACGTCTGGGTATGACTGATAACCCAGCAGTTGAAATTAAAGGGGAGTGTTGAAATCTAATTTCAAACTGCCGCGTTATCACTTCAGAAAACTACATGTTTTTTCCTTGCGATGTGATGAGATCGCAGATCGCAAATCGCATGCATACTCGGAGCCTCCGTCTGTTCACTTGAATTCTTTCGACTGCGACGTTGCGATGCGATCTGATCATAAATCGCAAATCGCACCATATGTTAGTACTCCATTTTTTTCTTCTTCCGCCGAATGCGATTTCGCGATGCGATCAAATCGCAAATCGTAAATTGCATAATTAAATGGTTGAAGTACAGGGCTGCAATATGAAATTGACGTGGAGTAAAAGTTTCATTTTGACTGCCTTTTTTGTCAGTAAAACTGTAAATGAAATTTACTGTGGGTTGGTAAGTTTTGGTAAAGATTTCAATTTTATAGTTTTTTATTTCACGGGAGTTTTTGTCTTAGGGCATAAGTAAAAAACAATATGTAATATCATTTTTTTTATGTTGCTCTGTGTACGTAATGGAAGTGAAAAATATGCTCAACAGTGCGAAGTAAAAAAAAGGAGCATGCAGCAGCATGAATGTAATTTTCTTTTGTTGAATATGAAATGTAAAACGCTGCAACGTGTGAATGTAATGAAAATTTTACACACAACAGTGTAACATTTTCCAAAAGAGACAAAGTAGTTTTTTTTTGGTTCTTGGTGAATCCCTCGAGAAAGAGGATGAATTTTGTATCAGACATTTTACTTTAATGAATACAAAGCTTTTGTGGGTGTGTGTAATACTGTGTTCTCAGAAAATAATTTGTTTCAAGCTTCCCTGTGTTAAGATCCTGGAGCAAAACAGAGCATTGTTCTCTGTTCAATGATTTTGTTTTGGAATTTATTAGAAAATTCCCAACATTCCTGGTGAGGTATCATTTTCCAATTCTATGGGTGAAGGTAGTAATTATTTTATCTATACTTGACACAAAGCAAGAGTTTACTTGATTGGTTATTTCATGAGAGGATTAAGTGATTTTGTTTTCTTTCTCCTATGGGAAATAGTGTTTCAGTGGTTTGAAAGTGGCGTTGTGACTTTCTTCTTGCTTGATTATAGTTTGAAGCAGTAAGAAAACATTGTGCAACCAACCCTTGTAGTAATAAAGTAGGATAGAAAGCTGTTAGAAAACATTGTGCAACCAACCCTTGTAGTAATAAAGTAGGATAGAAAGCTGTTAGAAAATGCAGAAACAAAAACTTGAACTAAATTTATTGGAAAAATGCTCTACCAGAAGTTACTTACCACAAGAGACGTTCCACAAGCAAAATTCAATTTTGGAACAAATCAACCAACATTTCCTTCTCGTGGATTCACCTTAGGTTGAAAAGGTATAATTATGTTTCTCTGCTATAACATTGGTTCAATTGTTGGTTTTCTTTTCAGTACTACTTTGTTATAAATACCACTACCAAATTTCAATTATTGCAACCCGCTAGAACTAATTATTGTGGTTTTAGAGTGATTATGAAGATTTCGAGAGCTTTCTTGTCTGCCAGATTACTTAGATTACTGAATTTGTTGGATTTATTTTTACAATCATCTGATTTGTCATGCATTTTGCACTCTTTGTATCAATTTCAAATCATATAAACTAACTAATTGTGTAAGTATTTCATAACATCTTTATTTATTTTTAGGGTTTTTATTGCATTCATATCATCATTGATATATATTAATGCGGATCTCTATTTGAGTGGTAAATAGATTTGTATCAATTCTCATATCCCATGCAAGGAGTATTTGATTAATATATTAAAATTTCAATTCCTAACTCCATGTACTTCATTGTACTTATGATGATGGGGAAATACATTAATCCATTTTGTTGTTTGTTTTTGGAGAAATATTATATATATGGCATTTAGTTTAAATGTATTTACGTTAATTGTGATTTTAAATTCAATGGAGATGTTAAATGATATAGATGTACCGGTTTACACATAATAATTGAAAAAATGAAATTTAAACCATTTACTAGTTATACTAGTTTATAGAATAATATTACATTTAATATTAATTTATAGATTAATATTATATTTAATATTAATATTGTAGTTATAATTAAAAGGGTATTAATATTAAGTATATTTATAAGTTAGATTTGAGAATCCAAATTAAATTTATAGTGAAATTATGAATGATTTATTAAAGAAATTTTATACTATTTTGAATGTTAATAAATTTTAATGGAATGATGGTGTATGAGAATGTGTTATCACTTAACATTAATTGGAAAATTAATAAGAAAACAATTAGACTAGGAAAGGGAATATATAAATGAGTTTTAAAATAAACTTATATTTATGTTTCTAAATTTAAATGAGAAATAAAAAAGAATATTGTTAATTTTACCATATATTATTGTAGTAAAAAAGGTACTTTATTGTACTTATGGTGATGGGAGAAATACATTAATCCATTTTGTTGTTTGTTTTTGAAGAAATATTTTATAGATGGTATTTCGTTTAAATGTATTTACTTTAATTGTGATTTTAAATTCAATAGAGATGTTAAATGATATAGATATACCAGTGTAAATAGGTTTAACATAATTGAAAAAAAATGAAATTTAAACCATTTACTAGTTATACTAATTTATAGAGTAATATTATATTTAATAATTAATGGTAGATCAATATTATATTTAATAATAATTTCTAGATTAATGTTGTAGTTATAATTAAAAGGGTATTAATATTAAATATATTTATAAGTGTAGTTTTAAGAATCTCAATTAAATTTACAGTGAAATTATGAATAATTTATTAAAGAAATTTTATATTATTTTTAATTTTAATAAATTTGAATAGAATGATGGTGTATGGGAATATGTTATCACTTACCATTATGTTAAAATTAATAAGAAAACACTTAGATTCAGAAAGGGAATATATAAATGAGTTTTAAAATAAACTTATATTTATGTTTCTAAATTTAAACGAGAAATAAAAAACTATTGTTAATTTTACC
>APFE030156338.1:5169-34421 GCA_000404065.3 Pinus taeda
ATTTATACTTTATAAATATAAAACAATCATTTTATTCATCATGGAAATAGAAGTCAACAATATTCTCCCTCTTCTTCATGCCTTCATTGTCAGAAACCAGGATGGCTTTTCATCCCACAAGTATACAGAAAAAACACCCATGGTGAACAATATTTGTATGCAACCTCTCACCATCATCCCAACCAAAAATTAGGGGTTCTAAGCACTCTAACAACTAGAGCACTTTGAATTTCTGATAATGAATGCTTAGAAACTGGAAAAGCACATCTCATGAAAGTATTCCTAAAATATGGATATAAAAGACATGGAGCTATCAAGGGAATTAAAAATGTGAACAAAAAACTGGTCATAAAAACAAAAACATAGATGATTTTGTCAGTAAACTAAACCTTCCTTACATCTTTGGAACCATAGATAAGATTGCCCACATACTAAAGAAAAACAATATTCTAACTACCTTTAAACATTTTAATACCATCTCAAGGTTCCTCAATTCTGTGAAACATCACATTGACACAACATGTCAAAAATGTTTATATTTAATTCCATGCTCCTGTGAATGTCCTTATGTTGGTTTGAATACCATTGAAGCTGTCTCAATTCTATGAAACATCCCATTGACCCAACATGTCAAAAATATTTCTATTTAATTCCATTCTCCTACGAGGTTCCTTATGTTGGAGAGACAGGTCGATCTATGACCAAACACTTCTTTGACCAAACATTTCAATTGCATACAAATATTTAACCACAGTTTTTGTGGGCAATTTGGCTGCACCCAAATTTTAAGCAAAGTTTTTAAATTGACATCTTATTGGAAACTTCATGTTTCTCGAGGAAATTTTAGATGTACAAAGTGTTTTTATCCAAAGTTCAGATTGCATTTCTTTTTTGCCTATTTTGTGATATCCAAAGTAACTTTCACTTCCTGTATGCTGCCACTACCATTTTCTTGGATGCCACCTGTTCTTCTTGCCCTGAACTCTCTCACAACTCTTTGATGCCACATGTTCTCGTTGAGTTGAGGTAAATTTTTTCCTTGTCATTTGTGAATTATAAAAAATTACTTACAACAGATCCAGATCAGTAAGCTGTGGTAAGATGTGGTCAGTTCTATTTGCTTTAGAGCACTACAAAAAAGAGCAGAAAAGACATGCATGAGAATCGCTGCAAAAAACATGTGATTGACTGTGAAAATTGCCTCAAGTGAGGTAAGTTTAATGGTTAATTCTCATATTCGAATATGTTACCATGTTATTCATCTGATTTGTAAGCATACATCAACAATGTTGTTGAAACAACTGCTTTAGACATTCATTGTGCAGAGATTTCAGATAACTTGGCCATTTATTTTGATAGGTCTTTGTACAATGAAGGATTTTTACAGTGTACTCTCAACACAATGATACAGCCAGTGGACGAAGTAATCGAGAGGCTAAACACATAGGAGGACAATGAAATTTCCTGCATCATTGTAGGTTCGTTTCTGCCATGGACGGTGCTCATTGCCAAGAAATTCAATGTTCCTCTCATCTCTTGTGGAGTCAGTCTAGTGCATTGTATATAATATATTATCACTCAGATATGCTCATTTCCAAAGGCCATTTCCCCTCTAAAACCCACAGTAAGACTCAATCCTAAATACTTTCAACAGACTGCCATTAAACCCTGTTTCTTTGGTTTATGTTTAATTTTTTAAATACGGTTTACCCAGATAGTATGGTATAACAATATCTACCTATTATTTCAAGGAATCAAGATAATTTCTACTTGTTATTTCAAGATACATGATCCATCATTTACTTGTTATTTTAAGAACTTAAGATAAATTATCCCTTTATAGACAAACCAACCCAACCAGACAACCAACACTCCATTAATTATGTTTCTGTATTTTAGTTTCATTCTCTGCTCACATATAAATCATTTTTTTTAATTTTGGTTTTCTATTAACAAACCTTTCACTGAAATCTAAGCTTTCAGCCAGTTAGAAACCGAATTATCAACAACAACATGAGACAATGAATACTACTTTTTTTCAACAAAAGATGAAAACTATTTTATTTAAGTTCAAAAATCCCAACTCCTAGTTATTCCATTCCTATTCAATTTATTTTATATTATAATTCCTCAAGCAAAGATGACCTAAAACGCTAAACGTCAAACACCAATATTATCTGAAACGCTAAACTCCAATATTACCTGAAACGTTAAGCTATTTTAGCATCACTGTAATGGTTTTGAACAATGCCCACATAGCTATCCATGAAAAATAAGTCGTATTTTTCCAATTAAAAATTACCTGAAACGCTAAACGTTAAACACTAAATGCTAAAAGGCACACAACATGATGGGTTTCCTCGCTACCGTCGACACTTTTCTATAAGAGCTGGAACTGGCGATTTTATCATCCAAAATAGCTCTTCACATCTAAAATGATAAAAAAGAATCCATCAAGAATGCTTTTTCACGTCCTGCTAAATTCATCCATTTACAGAGAACAAATTTCGGAAATAACGCACAGCATACCTACCTAATCAGCCAATGGACTCACCGTTATTGCCACTATTTCCATCAATATAATGGTCACACTCTTAGACACTTCTCGGTCTCTTATTTAATGGATGGACAATAGTAGCTTCTATTCTCAGAAGAATGTAATTAAGATTTGACGGACAATTCAAGATTCAACGAACATTAACATAGTTTATTGATTAGCAAGGAGATGAAAATCGGATGTCCCGGTTCTCGCTGAAACTTATCTCAAATAAAACATTAATGGAAAACTTCCACATGTATTATGATGAAAGGGCCCCATTTAACCAACTTGGTTCCTGTAGTTGATAACATGACTGTGGTAAGAAACAGATGTCAAACTTTTTCATCAAACGTTTTGTGATCTGAAAGGGTGTCATGTAACTCGCTGTCCACATGGGTATTGGAATGTTAGCCATATGGTAGTCTCACATCTGCTAAAAAAACATGAAAACACCTTCACCTACTGCTAAAAACAAAAAAAAATACAAAAACAATTCTAATGCTAAGATATTAACTATCTACCTAGATCAACTCATTCTCCTCAGTGCAGCACACCAGAATACATTCAGCTCATTTTCCTGAGCACACCAGAATATCTTAGGCTGAGTGCACCAAAATACCTTCAACATTCACCTCATTCTCTGTAGCGTAGACTTCACATGCGATTATGATCATAAATAAAAAAAAGATAAAGTATGTGTTTTGGAGACATGCATAAGATTGATGTTTTCCATATCTATATGCCTCTTCGCATCTGGAGATGCATGAAGTGTTCCATATCTGCGATGCATGAAGTGTTCCATATCTGCATTTCTCTTCACAATCTAAATAATTTTGAAGGGTGCCATATCCCTATGCCTCTGTGCAATATGGAGGATATTGAATTCTTCCATATCTACATGCCTCTTGGCAATTTGGAGAAGCTTGAGGTCTGACATATTTGTATGCTGCTTCACAATTTGAAGAAGCTTGAAGTTTGTCATATTTGTATGCCTCTTCACAACCTAGAGAAAATTGAAGTCTACTATATTTGGAAGCCCATACGAAGGTACTGCATATGAGAGTTGTGGGATAATATAATATAATTGAACATTTTTATGAGCATTATTGTTATAAAATTATTTATTTCAAATTTCAAGAATATTCCTAAATCCCTGCATATCAAATTTTGGAAAATGCTTTAAAATCTGCAATTAAAAAAATTACCATTCTCTGTTCCTTCTAAATTCTTTAAATTGATTTTTAGTCTTCACTAGCAAATACGCCAATTTAAAAAAAAATTGCCATTCATTGTTCCTTCCAAATTCTTTAAATTGTTTTTTTGTCTTCACAAGAGAAACCAGTCTAAACTCAGAATCTGATCATTTTCTACACTTTTGCATATGATATAACACGGGTTTATATGATGGTAATTCTAAAGTTTGCGTATCCTTTGCATTGATTTTAATAACATTTTGAAATCCAAATTCGGCTGCCAAGATTTCATAAATGTTAATAACATAGTGGTTGCCTCTGCTCGGTACTCTGTACTTGTAATTAGATGTTTTGGTTTTCAATTTACTTTGTACAATCGGTGCTAGCATATTCGTATTGTAATGTTGTGGTTTCATTGGCAGCTTTAACCATAATGAAGCTAATTTTGTTGCCTGATGGTAACATTCTCAAAATTATAGATAGGATAGCCATGAACTCGCTCGAGCTAATCTCATTCATATTCTGTCACACTTAATTGAGTTTATAGAGGGGTTTCTCTGTTTGCAGAACGAATTGTTTATGCCCAGGATTTTAGTTTTTTATTGTACTTACATGAGATAAGAAATCAGTGAGATTTATCCTTGAATACTTATTGTACATCCATAGATGGAATAAAAATCCATTGTGATTTGCGTAAGTCCGATGACTATCTAACTAGATTGGGCTTGCTAATGTTGTCTCCGTTGTGGTTGCTTTGTCACTGTCGTGGTTGCTTGCTTTGTTTTTCATCTTGTAGGGAAAATATAGAACAATATTGTATCTATCTAGAAACTGTACACAAATTATATCCAGGACAATGCATTGGAATATTAGAATGGGAAAAAATGGTAAGCATCCAATTAATATCACAACAACTTATAGTATTCGGATTTCCTCAACAGAAAACATAACAAATTGTGTTAAAGTAGCCCTAAGCCCAGACAACGAATTTAATAACGCCTCCTCGTAGAAATATGGATAATTTCAATCGGTATCACAAATTTAAAGACTTTTAATGATGTATTTTGTAGGCATCCACAACTTTTACATGTAAAGGATCATTTGAATGCTAACAAATACATTGAATTGTCTAAAATAACAGATGTGATTTATGTTTTAAAGTCGCCATACCTTCGATTTCATTGACAAGCCCAACCACGATTGCTCTCTGAATTCTAAGAAGCCCAAACCGTTGCAGAGACTCGAAGTAGTGAATGATAAACGGTAGTGTCAACAATAATGATGTTTTATTAGGATTACCCCTCTGCACGTAGACTTGGCCTTGTCTTCAAACCCTGGCAATGGCCGTCAGCATTAGTGACGAGGATTTTCAAGCTTGATTATATTCAGGACCATAAAATCCATAAGTGGCACCGATAGTGTAGAAGAGACTGCATATGAAATTACTTTTCCTTTTAAAGCGGATGGCATTCTAAGAATAATGGTATCCCATCACTACATATTCTTTACCTTGCGTTTCGTTTCTGCATAGAGTACAATTCATTTCATTAACAATAAGGTTGTAAATTAACGAATACAATTGGGCATATGGGCAATTACATGAGTTTCTCAACCCGGACAGGGACTACCACTACGATAGTGGCTCCCTTGTTTAGATTGCAGATTCAGTGCATTCTGCCTATGTGCCATTTTTATTCAACTGTCGTTCCAGACTGCAGATTTAGTGTATTCTGCTTGTATGCTAATTTTATTCCACACCCAATCGAGTATCCATTGAATTTCCAAATTTACCATCAGAATAGCAATATATTTTTAAACGAGCCGAGGAATTTGAATCATGGTGAAATAAACCTAACCTCATGAAAGCTCCTAACTTGGAAAATTGTCTAAATACAAGCAGTCCCTAACCTCATATACTTCTACCAAGCTCCATCGTTATATTTGGGAGCATCTTGAATATTGTTGCTCACATTATTTAACTCCTTTATAAATATGAACACAATATACTTTATAAATTAAAAATCCCTACATTCATTAGATGTTGTAGGTATCCATTTTTTCATTAACTTTTTTAATACCTCTTTCTATTTTTTCATTAGCTTTGAGCTCCATATTTTTATATCTTCCAATATAAAAACCTTTAGCCCTCTAATATGTGCTCAATATATTATGTCATTTTTCCCTCAATATATAGCCCGCAATATGAACCCATGTGGTATGATATTTCTCTCCTAATGAAAAACCTTCTAATATGTGCTCAATATATTATGTCATTTTTCCCTCAATATATAGGCCCCAATATGAATCCATGTGGTATGGTATTTCTCTCCCAATGAAGCAGTGTTCAGTGGAAAATTGAAAATTCTTGTTGTTCTATTCATTGATGCTTAAATGCTCAGAAATATATGGCTTAGGTACCTTCAAAAACACTCACAATGTTCTACATGCTAGAATTACAAATCTATTCAGCAGTTGGAACAGGTTCCTCATAAATAGGATCTACATCCTAAATAAACCCTACAACTTGACTAAGACACAATAATCTCAACAAACATCTAATGATAACACTTTACATTTCTCCATTAATTCGAAGTTCCTCCCTTGATTGAGAAATGGGTCAAAGAATAACATACAAAAAATGCTCTCTCATTTGACTCTCAGTCAAACCTACAATTTAACCTTAACAATTTCATTTTTACTTTTCTTGCTATTAAATAATGATGTTTCTTCCTTAATTTCTTGAGTTGCACGATGTAACTATGTTGTGGTTCAGACCAGAATTTGTCTTTCAATAGTTGTAGATTCTTTAATACATGCATAAACTGGTTATTGTGTGTTATCATTACCTTCATCTATACCTTGTTCGGTGGATTGTTGCCACATTAACCTATAGTAATGCCTAATTTCTTCAAGAATACACAACATAAGAATCCCATGAACTTCTTTAAATGTATCAATTCTTATTTCAATCTCCATGTTACCTGCATCATTCATGGATTCTTTATTTTTTTGAGTTTCCAAGATCTTCACCATTCTAGCTGCTCCTTTCAAACCTACCTTAATATTCTCAAAATATTTTTCAAGACATCATTCAATTAATTATCTCCCTATCATAATCATGCTTGATGTCTTCAAAATTGCTCATTCATTTAATTGCTATTATAGTTTCCTCTTCATGTTATTCTGCTTGATTATCAAAAGAAAACAACAATTTATGAATCAATTTATTTTGATAGATAACATGCAATTAATTTTCATAACACAAATAGTCATTATCAAATTTAATTGAAAATTCAGCAGCTACTGCTGAGTCATCCACAAATTTTCCTCATCAATCTCTACACCTAGCTATAGAACTACTACGAAAAATTCACCTTCAACTTCATTTGTTTTGTCAATGCATTTTATTTTACGTTGATTCACATCTATATTTGGATTTTCATGTACCATGTCCGCCCTATGATGCTTTCTCCTGAATTGTTTAAATTCTCTTCATAATTGTTTTATTTTACTTTTGCTAGCCATTGTTTTGATCTCCTTTTAACAATATATCAGATGAATAGGTGAAGAAATAATCAAACTCGACTTGACATTACTACCTGGCTAATATTCTGCAGTCTTCACCAATATTGGGCGATAATTTGTTTGCTCCTCTTCTACTATTCTGAAAATCACACTCCTAACAAAATAGAGCCCTCACAACTCTTAATTCGGTGAATTACATCTCTACTGCACTGCTCCAATGCTCTTCTTCTCAGTTATGCACATCCACCAATCGGATCATAGATGACTAAAACAATAAATATTAGTCTTCAATAGCGCTATAAGACACCATGCATAGCTTCATAGGGTTGATAACCTCCTTGCAGAGCTTATACAATTCTTTATGCAACAACCTTGGAACAATGTATCTCAATTGAAAGTAAGAACTCAATCTCAGGTTTAAAAAAATGATAGCTTCCTTATAACCCACAAATTTAGTGGGTTGACATCACTTTCTTAAGAGAATCTCATAGAGGAGGCTCTGCATCTCCATAGACTGCTCCTCCATAACAACCCTTTTTTTTTAGCCTCACCACTACACAATATATTTGACTTATTTAAAATATAAAGATGTTCTTCACGACCAATGCTTGATCTGATCTAGCTTTGGCACCAGGAATATCCTTATTGGATGACTTGATCCACATTGAAAATTAAACAACACTAGATGCAATCCATAAATAAGAAAATAGAAATGGAAGTCAAACTCTCTACAAAGAAATCAGTACAAAGAAATCACACATTTAGTTTACCATGGATGTCACACGCATATCTCTTCTTTGATCAAAGGAAATGTAACACCAGATCTCACATTGACACTTCAGACTGCCCTATCACAATTCTTTACTAGCCTAAATATATAATATAAGGGACACCTACAAATTTGGGAAACCACTAGATTCCTCAGTCTTTTCCTTCACATTGGAAATTGTAGAATTTCTCACTGTAGATCAAACTGATAATGCAATACACTAAAGAAAAATACTTGATATACTTCTACAAACAAACTTGTGGAAGCTTAATCTATTTTGAGCAAGACCAATTAGAGAACATATAATAGAGAATGAGAAATCAATCACACATGAACACAGAAGAATACTATGGGGAAAGCATTAGCTAAAAGCTCTGATCTCTGTATTATCATACAAGTGGAAATATGTCCGGATTACACATAGCTTTAGCTCAAAGGCTATCCATCTCTTAGTACAATCCAACAATGCTTCTCATAGAATGAATAGACACAACATATGCCTTCCCTCAGTCCTCCAAGCCTCCTATTTCCTTGTGTAGTTTCTCCTGGGTCCTTTGGCTGCCACTTGTGTGACTTCACCTATCACACAAATCATCAAACTCAGAAGTAACTCTACAATCTCCAAGGAATGAATTCCTTCTGCATGCAAGAGATATCCTCAATGGAATATTGCTACAACTGATAGTACATTGTCCCATCATCTGATCTCCACTGGGTCTCTCACTAAACTGACATGCATGAGTTGTTTATGAGAGAATATTTAGTTATCTGAAGTGTAGCAGTTACATGCATGCATGAATTAACTAACTGAAATCACAATCAGTTCCACAAACTGTTGGAACTAATCTAACTGGGCTTAACTCAGTTAACTGAGCTAACTAATTACAACTCATCCTGATCTCCTTTATCAAGGGATAACTTCCTCAATCAAAGGGGAAATTGTTGCATGTCTTCACATAGTCTTCATGTTTGATTTTATACCACTAATTAAATCAAGATGAATTAATTAACTATTTTACAAACAACTGCTAAGATCAAATTCGAATTTTAATTCTCAATTTTAGTCAAGGACTAACTAAAATTGGAATGTAACTTGAAATTCTATTTATAGCAATGCTACTTTTAGCACTTATAGTTTTAGCATTTCTTGTTGCTATTTTCAACACTGCCTCTCAACAAGAAAGGGATTATCTCTCACCCCAATCCTATCTCTGTGGGACTCGAACTTGCATTTTGACAATGCCTTAGTCAAAATATCTACATCCTTTCCCTCAGTTGAAACATACAAGAACAACATGATCGTCTTCAGCACATACTCTCAAAGATGATGATATAGGATATCGATGTGCTTGGACCTGTCATGAAATAATGGATTCTCAGAGATTTTGATACAACTCTGATTATCACAAAAGATCACATTTGGATCCATCCTCTGACCAAACAATCCAACTAGAATCTTCCACATCTAAATGGCCGCACATGCTTCATGACTGGCAGCCATGTATTTAGCCTCTACTGAGTTAAGTGCAACTAACCTTTATTTCTTTACGTACCAAGAAATTGCAGCTGAACCAAGGTTGAAGATTCCTCCTGAGGTGCTCTTTCGGTCTGATGGACTCCCTGCCCAATCTGCATCTGTGAAGCCATGAAGCTTCACTCCCTCTATCTGTGTGTGCCAAAATCCATACTAAGATGTGCCTCTGAGGTATCTCAGCACATGCTTTGTTGCCTTCCAAAACAACTTTGTAGGTTGAACCATAGATTGACTTAGGTGGTTCACCGCAAAGCAAAAATCTGGTCATGTGCTCACTAGATACATCAATGAACCCACAATCTGTTGATAAATAGTAGCATCTACTACGTCACCTGAAGTAGCATCGTCCTTCCTCTAGTTACCAGCTAGAGGAGTCTACATGGTCTTGCACTTCTCCATGTGGAATCGCCTGAGTATCTCATTGGCATACTTGCCTTGAGGCACAAACACTTCCCCATCCTTCTGCCACACTTTCATGCCTAGAAAGTAGTGCATAAGACCCATGTCTTTGATCTCGAACTCTCTTGTAAGGTCCTCCTTCCAATACTTGATCAACTGGTCACCACCTGTCAATATCAGATCATCAACATAAAGAACAATGATCAAAGGCTTACCTTCTACCATGATGTGGTAAATATTCGCATCTGCTTCACTCTCGGTGAAGCCCAAACTGGTCAAATAACTTTCGGTCCTACTGTACCAAGCATGAGGTGCTTGATTCAGCTCGTATAAAGCCCTCTTGAGTCAGCACACATGCGACTCATAATTGAAGGTCTCAAAACCTTCCGGCTGCTCAATGTACACCTCTTCCTCAATCTTCCCATTGAGGAACACAGTCTTCACATTTGTCTGATGGATCTTCCAACCCATATGAGCTAATAGTGCCAACATCAATCTGATAGATGAGTACCTTGCTACATGAGAAAAATTCTCCTTGTAATTGATCCCCTCGACCTGTGAGAAACCATGGGTAACAAGCCTTCCCTGATGTTTCTCAACACTGCCATCAACTGCTTTCTTTACCTTGTAAAGCCATCGGGAACTCACCACTGACTTGTCCTCCAGTCTTTGGAAAACATTCCAAACATAGTTCCGAACAATGGAGTCATACTCCTCCACGATTTCATAAACCTAGATTGGTTGCTACACTGCTTCTTCAAAAGAAGAAGGGTCGGTCTCTACATACTCCGCAACCAGGGCCATGTAACCAGTGCATCGCTCGAGTGATCTCCTATGTCTGCATTGAGAAGATGGCTATCCCACATTCTCTCTCACAAGAAGCATCAACCTGTCAGCTTCCCTTGAGCATTTTTTCCCATATCTAGAAGACTCTACATGAGTGGATGTCTCCACTCCCATATCCTCTTTATGTGGTTGCTCCGCATTAGTCTAAGGCTCCTCCTCCTTAGGATCTAAAAGTTCCTCCTCTGCATGGAAGATGAGCTCCCTCTCAAGTGATACTCACATGGCATTTTTCTTGTCAAATTTCAAATCTCTGCATACCACTATCCTCTGACTTATAGGTAAGAACACGCGATATTTGTGGGGTGTATCAATCTACCTGATAAGTATCCCCAACTCAACTGTTGGATCTAGCTTCTTAGGACATCTTTGGTCACATGCCAATAAATTGATGATCCAAAGATCATGAAGTGCCTCACATCTGGTCTCTTGCCAGAGAACGCCTCAATTGGTGTCTTCATTCCTAGTATATGATGCGAGATTTTGTTCTGAAATTATACTATTGTGTTGCATGCCACAGCCTACAAATGAAGTGGTAGGATTTGGTCATGCAACATCACCTAAGTTTCTCCCACAATTGATCTATTCTTCCTTTCATCCACCACATTCTGTTGTGGGTTATGGGGTGCTGTCAACTCCCCTTTAATTCCTTCTGCTACGCAAAAGTCCTTAAACTGTTGGGAGACATACTCTCCACCATTGTCGCTACGCAAGGCCCTTATTTTCTCTCCAGATTCTTCCGAAGCCAAGGCTTTAAACTCACAAGACCTCTAGAAGGTTTAATCCTTCTTCTGCATAGAGAAGATCCAATATCTACGAGAAAAGTCATCAATAACAATAACGTAGTACCTTTGTTTAGCGGTGGAGGCTGTAGAGAATGGTC
Source organism: Pinus taeda (assembly GCA_000404065.3). Classification (NCBI taxonomy): domain Eukaryota; kingdom Viridiplantae; phylum Streptophyta; class Pinopsida; order Pinales; family Pinaceae; genus Pinus; species Pinus taeda. Next base: position 16,855 of record APFE030156338.1, read on the forward strand.
CACACACATTTGTATGAACTTGCTCCATGATTTCTCCAGCTCTACTATCTCGATCCTGAAAGTAAGATTTCACATACTTACCCAAGGTACAACCTTTGCATGTATCCATTTGCTCTAGTTTTCCCTTAGGAAGTCTGGTAGAAATCTGATGCATGATCTTCAAGGCCCCATGGTGCAAGTGGCTCAATTTTCTATGCCATAGCTCACCAACATCTTAGCTGTGCACCAACTTTGCTTTGGAACTCAATGCAGCACAGTCATCTACCAGTACCTCCATCTTGTACAGATTCACTACTCGAAACCCAATCCTCTTGGTTTGTCCAATGTCAATATGCCTCAAGAATGCCTTTCCTTTACTAAAGACTACATCATATCCTTTTTCTTCCAACATAGCTATTTGGTGATAAAAGATGTCTGCTACAACTCCTAATTTCCTCACATTAGTTATCAATTTGGGCAAGTCCTTTTATTCCAAGAGTGTACACAATATGTGCAAGCTATAAATCCAGAGAGCAATGCTTTTTAAAATGAAATATAAAACTTTGATACAAGAGTAAATGGATGCATTTATAAAACTCAAACTGCAATTGTTAACGGAAATATTATATCTAAGCATCAAAGCTTAATCCTCAAATGAAATTGTAATCAAATCTCAAACAAGCAATTCAATTGACAATAGCATCAACCAAGAGCATAGTAGCATTAACCAATCTCTTCTAGCTGATTCTATCTAAATCACACTCAATCTCAATTAAGCAATTCAAATGGAAATGATGTCAACTGAGATTCGATAGCATTAACCAATCTCTTTCAGTTGATTATATAATAACCACACTCTTATCATAGTCAACAAGATTCAATGCCTTAACTGCTAATCAATTTAATCTATAATAAGCATAAATGGAATCAAATGACAAATATGTGAAGTACATAAGGTCAGAATAAAGGAAATTAAGCTAACTGCAATACATGAAATCAGAAAATAGAAAACAAGATAAACTAGTAGAGAACGGAAAAACGTCAAACCAATTAAACTCACGTGAATTATAAAGATATAACACAAAGGATAGCAGTTTGATCCACCAGAGGCCGGGCCCTTAGCCACTAGTGAATACTGCTGAGCTACTTCAGAGAATATGAATGAACAACAACATAAATTATGTATTAGCCATTGAACTCAATCCTCATCACAATTTGGTCATGTTCCTCAAAAGCATGAGTCTGTAATTTAAAATTACAATTTGAAATAAATAGAGATCAATCCCCTTTCCTCCTACAGTTTTCACTTTTATAGTCAACAAGATAAAAGATAAATTTGATTCCTTAGGGTCAGGAGATCCTGAGGGATTCACAGCCGAATGCTATCTTTTGACATTTTTCTTATTTACCATTGATCCTCCTAATTCACCCTCTAGCTTTACCACAACCGACGCACCTCATTCCTCCTTTGTTGGTTTACACTGTTCCAACTCTTGGGAACAACAACTATTCCTTTCACTGTTTTTCTACATAAAAAGGAATAAGAGTTAGTTACGGTGGCCAAATCTTAATCGAAAGTAGTTCATTCATTTCTCATCATAATCCATCAATATGTTAGCATATCAAGGTATGAAAGAGATAAGAAAAGAGGAAAAAGGAAATGTAATTGAGAGTAAATACATACCCATTGCATAACTCAACAATAGCGATGGACACAAGATTCTTCTTCAGACCCTACACATACTTTACAACAGTCAGGTTGAGAGGATCTCAATTCTCCCTTTGAAACACAATTGTACATTCACCTAAAACATGGTACTTTCCATCATTGCGCATCTCGATCCTCATCTGGAGGTCCTTCTCCAATGTACTGAAAAGATTCTTATCTTCGGTCATGTGGAATGAAGCTCCACTGTCCAGGTACCAAACACACCCCACCATCAATGAGACCATACATGTGATGAGGGTGAAATCCAATTCGAACTATGAAGCCAATGCCTCACCATTTGATGCCTGCGAGGATCCCTTCTTGGATTTCTTCTGTGGACAATTTGTAGCATAATGGCCCACCTCATGACAATGAAAGCATCTCACTTTCGATTTGTCAATCTTCATCGCACCATGGGAATAACTGGATTTGGAATGGGACACCATCCCTTTCCCTTTCCTCACCTTACTCACTAAGGCTATATTTTCTTCATCATCTTGTTTTGATGAGGATCCATCTCTGGTGATTCTCCTTATCTCCTCTTGCATCAGATCCGACCAAAGTCGTTCCCAATTTCATAGTTTCTCTCTTCCATTTACCAAGTCTTGGTAGCTATGCCAACTCTTAGGAAGATTGAGGAGAGTAAGACTCACCATGTCATCATCGGTTGTCGTTATCCCTACACTTCTAAGCTCATCACTGGAGGTGATGAGCTTGCTCAGATATGTAGAGATTGTGCCACCCTTTTCACACTTGATTTTCCGAAGCTTTTCTTTTACCACCAGCTTCCTTTGATTGCTACTATTCTGATATAGATCCTTCAATGTTTTCCACATTGAAAATGGTGTCTCCCTCCCATGGAGACTCGAGACTATGTGGTCTCGATCTCTCTCCAGAAGGATTCTCCTTGCTCTAGTCACACATTTCTTCCATTCCGCCAATTCTTGGGCATTAGCAGCTACTGACTTGGGGACTTCTTGATCAATGAAGTCCTTCAAACCATTTTCCTCTAATATTTCTTCCATGCGATCCTTCTAGGCTATATAATTTGAGCTGCCATTAAGGGCATACTCGAGTCTCAAACCGTTTAATACCGTTGGTGAAATTTGAGATGTGATAAGAATTCAAATTCTATAATCAGGAACTTTAAACTTCAAGCTTCTCCCTTACTTGTATATTTTTCCTCTCTTTGATCACTTTTTCTCTTATACCATGTAGAATTTCTTACCATAGATCAAACTGATAATGCAATATACTAAAGAAAAATACTTGATCTACTTCTACAAACAAACTTGAGGAACCTTAATCGATTTTGAGCAAGATCGCTTAGAACACATATAAAAAAGAATGAGAAATCAATCACGTGAACACAGAAGAATAATCTTTGGAAAGCCTCGGCTAGAAACTCTGATCTTTGTATTATAATACAAGTGGAAATATATCTAGATTACACAAAGCTTTAGCTCACAAGCTATCTAGCTGTCAGTAAAATCCCACAACATTGCTCATAGACTGAATAGACACAACATATGCCTTCCCTCAGTCCTCCAAGCCTCCTATTTACTTGCGCAATTTCTCCTGGGTCCTCTGGCTTCCACCTATGTTAATTGACCTCTCACACAACTCACCAAACTTAGAAGTAACTACACAATCTCCAAGGAATGAATTCCTTCTTCATGCAATAGATATCCTCAATGGAATATTCCTACAACTTCTAGTACATTGTCCCATCATCTGATCTCAACTCGGTCTCTGACTGAACTGACATGCATGAGTTATTTACGAGAGAATATTCAGTTATCTGAAGTGCAGCGGTTACATCCATGCATGCATTAACTAAGTGAACTCACAATCAATTCCAAAAACTATTGGAACTAACCTAATTGGACATAACTCAGTTAACTGAGCTAACTAATTACAACTCAAAGTACAACTCATCTCAATCTCTTTAACCAAGGTATAACTTCCTCAACCAAAGGGGAAATTGTTGGATGTCTTCACATAGACTTCATGTTTGATTTTCTACAACTAATTAACTCAAGATGAATTAATTCACTATTTTACAAATAGCTGCTAAGATCAAATTCAAATTTTAATTTTCAATTTTAGTTCAGGGACTAACTAAAATTGGAATGTATCCCGAAATGCTATTTCCAACAGTGCTATTTTAGCATTTCTTATTGCTATTTTCATCAAAAACAAATTTTTCTTCTGTAACACCCTCCTCCCATGTCTACCCAAACAACTAGCCAGCCAAGGTAAACATGTGACGAGAGGCCACTACAATATGATTTGACCTCCTAAGTCATGTTAAGGAAGTGGAACCGACAGAAACACATGTATCACACATACATTAATAATCATCTATAGGACCCTCAAAAACCAATCCAACACTTCACGCAACTTTTCTTGAAGTTCAATTGAACTTTTAGACAAATTAAGCCTTAGTCGCTCTCATTCCATAGGCATGAAGGAAATGAGAAACCTAAAGTCGCTCTCAGAGGTTTGCATGCCAGCGACTAGAGACCAAATCTGTCAATGTTATGTCAATGGCTCTAGGATTTGAGCCACTTTTCCATGTCCAGAGCCTAGGTCACTGCCCAAAATTGAACTATCTCTTCAAATCAGTAAAATAACATGGAATTGATAGTACTAAAACAAATACATGTTCAAGGCCTTGGCTAGACCCCTACTAGCCAAGATGGGCATTTTGTCAAACATATCTTGAATATGTAATATACAATTGTAAATAATAGTTCTGAGCATAGGGGTCTCATACTTAGTTGAGAATCACTAAGAATTGTGTATGCCTTAATAAATCAACTACCATTCCATCCATTAGGTCATAGATACATGGATCATTCAATTACAAGTAAAAACATGATGAGAGCCACATATGGTTGCTGCCATAAAACACAAACATAACCAACATAATCGTGATAGAAATGTCAATGAAATCATAGGAGAGATAACATTTCATTCACGATATAAAATCCAAACCCCAGATGGGACTTCCACATTCCACCCGACCGTAGAATGGCTGACCCAAGTCTCTCTTCAGTCATTCACCCCCATGCCATATTCCAAGCATGAATGTGTGATAAAAACACATCAAGGGATTCCAGAGGCTTGTTTCTAAGAAAAATAGTATTCCTAAAGAATGCTAGCCCTCTAGGTTTGGTAGCTACCCTAGAAACAACAATTTAAAGAAATTCAATGATTCCTCCTATGTGTAACAGATAAGAGAAAGATAATGGAACCAACCTAGAACTTATGCTTAATCCCTTGCTTAATCTCTCTCTCCTTTGGTAGATCCTGCAACTCCTCCCCATACTTAACATGCTTGGAGAGTACCTGCACAAGTACAACAACAAAGAAATATCAAAGCATCATGATCTATTACAACATAAAGAGTACAAAATCAGATATATAATTAACAAATGATAGCGTTCACAATTTCACAATCATATGGGAGAAAACTTGAAGAGCTTTATTAATAGAAAGGAGAATTAAAACCCAGTTGTCTGATCGAGCGCCATTTTGCTAGCTTCAATCCTTCTTCACGTCATGAAATATCAAGATCACACCAACAAGAATACAATTCTCTCTCCTCAATAACAAACTATCAGCACCTACTTGCAATTCACAAAATTCCAGCCTTTAGATCTCTTGGATGAGGGATCCATTTATAGATTTTTGCAAGGGTGTGAGTCATGCATGGGGTTTGATTAGTTTCATTCGACTTGTTACAATTGGTTCCAAAAGAGAAGGGATTGGAGATGGTTTCCTAATTCCCTTGGTCATCCTTAGGTGAATTCAGAGAGGCAAGTGTTACAGGAGAAGTTTCTAGAAGATTCCATTAGAAACCAACTAACAAACTGTCTCGGAAATTTATCCATCCTCGCCCATCACACCCTATAGAAGGAATAAAATGGTATGCATCAGAACCTAGAAGTGTAGCACTCAATATGCATCAATGTTTATTAGTTGGAGCAGTCAATATGGTCCAGTTAAGGCAATTTTTGGATGGTTTCTTAGATGGAACTTTTGGAGAATGATGTATTGGGATGACTATGTTCCTTTAGTGTATGGACGAACTCTTTTAGGGGTTGATGAGCCCTAATACATCGACACATAAGTTTGGGGTTGATGTTCCTAAATATTTCTATAACAGTTGTCCCCTAAAGCATGAGGTCGTAAAAATTCATGGCGGGGGAAATGCTTTATCATGAGGATCCGAAGTTCCGAACTCGAAGGTGACCCACACAAGTTACAATACAATACATCATCATAATATGATTTTTCATGATCTAGCTGAGGGAGGCATTCCCATGCTCATGTTTATAAACTTCATTTCGTGTAGATAGATCAGATAGTCATCTGCAGATATAGACTGGTGATTCTATAGATATAGAGTCATTATCCATGGTTAGGATGACCATCTATGTAGAACCTTTGTATATTTGATGTTTTTATATCCCTGAATATATCGCAATCTGGATGGATGAAACTAGATCTAGGGTCTTCAAACTCATTCAGCCATTGATCGAAGTACAAGTCAAACCATGTCAAGAACCATGTGAAGAGATATTTTGAGGTCTAACATGGAAAGACATCACATTATTACCAGCCAATGATGTGAGTCGTTAACAGATACGAGAGGAATAACCGATAATGATAATGATCCTCAAGGTACTCCAGTACAATTCATGTGGTGTGAATACATGATTCGATGTCAAACACCACGCAAAATCTTTCAGTCGAAGGCCATTGATGTCAACCTGCCGCCGGAAGTGAGAAACTTGCCATTGATGTATGCAAGCTTCAAAGCACTGAAAGGATTGTTTCTAAGTCAACTTCTTGGATAATGAGCTGATGTCGACAAGAAGCAACTCATCATAGGAGGGCCTTGATGTATCCCACATCTATGACAGGAAATGAAGCAAATCATTTCTAGAGGTGAAAATGAACTCACAACATAAGGTTCAAGAATGGTGGTCATGAAAAAATGAAGGTTGGAGGTATTGCAGTGTATGAGACATTAACTGGATGCTGATTTCTCAACTAAGTGACTTCTCTCGAACATGTCAGCGACACTGAGATGAATTGGTAGTCTTAACCCAAAAATATGGATGGTATGAAAGACCAATGTTATGATGACCAGTGAACGGAATAACCCAACCCAACTGAATCATGGAGATGGAGTGAAAGTGTCATGTTCAAGAGCGACTTGCTACCATAAATTCTTCAAGTTTTTTCCCTTTTTCCCCAATCATTGCTGATCAATACCTCTTTATTTTTGTCAAGATTGAGGAGGATAACATATGCTTGTTCTATAATTCACCCTTCGGGAAAACCTATCGCTATTTGATGTTTTAATGAGTTTAGCAATAGTGAAACTTGGTCTCATCTAGATGGACAAGTTTATCTCTATTATTTTAACGAGTTTAATGACAATGATAACTCGATCCTTTTCATGTTTAGAGAGTTTTAAATGTGATGAAAATAAAACTCCATAAGTTCTTTTTCATAAAAGTGATCCCTCGGGTCTAAAAAAGGATAAAATAATACAAGAGGTATGACATTTCTAATACTTTAACGAGCTGGAAAGGACAAGCGCTCAACAATATTTTCATGTTTAAAGAGTCTAAAAAGGGTTTAAAGAGGACTCTATCCTTAGGAATGAGTGGTGTCTAGGGTAGCAACTGGTTCTGGTGATGTTGGAACTTCTCAAACCATGTTGATTTATGTGAAGAGGCTAGCTATTAAGACCACTCATTGCAACTATTCCTTAAAAAGGGTAAAACAACAAAGTGAAAGCATATGATCAACCAAAGGGATGGTGGCAATGGGAGGAACACAACCAAGGCTCAAAAGGTTGATAGAGTGGCAATCACAAGGGTTAAAAATTGAAAATGGGTTCATTTTTAGACAAGCTTGAACCATAGGGAACTATGCTTGAATTGATTTACATGCCCCTAGTATGAAGAAAAGCAGAATCTTCTGTAACCAGATGGAAGCCACTGCGATGAAGAAGGATTGTTATCTAACACCTATTTGGCTTCATCTAGATAGACAATGGTGAATGGTGTGATAGGCCAATCACATAACCTACAGGGAAACTTATCTTTACCCTTAGGTGCATGCCCTGCAAGCTTTATTACATTAACCTAAGTAGACTACTCATGGCTATCAGGTGGATGAAATGAAGGTTCTTTTATGAGATCAAGTGAAAGACTCAACTTGGAACTTGGGACCTTGTGTCTTTTTTAAAATAGCTTGACACAAGACAAGGAATTATACTCTTAAGAGCTGTTTTATTTTTTAATGAGGTTGACACAGTAAAATAACTATCCTCATACTTCTTGGTTTCATTTTTTAACGAGGTTGACATAAGATAAGGAACTATCCCTGAACTCCTTATCACAACTCATAAGAGGTCATGAAGGCGAAATATGGTTCCAATGCCCCTAGTACATGATGTAGAACATCACTTAATTGATCGTTAGTCGATGTAGGTATGGAACATGCTGCCACATAATTAACCCATGGCGAGGATGATACCATTGGTAGAAATGGACCATTTAGGGACAATGGTTAACTAGGATCTATGTTTGGACTGGGAAATGAAGGTTGGTAATTGGTGACAATCCTACCTTCATGCGGGAAACAAATCACTTGAAAGAGTGTTGGAACAATATCTCCCATATGATAAACATAGTCACGCCCAAGAAGTAAATTGTAATCTAAAGGTCCTAGGACTACCATCACATTCAGATAAATAGTTTTTCCTCCCAAAGTGATAGGTAACTATGGAAGGATCGCTAATGGTTGACTAGTTCCTCTGTTAAAACCTAACATATTCTATGTAATAGGTAGTTGAGGAAAGGATACCTTCATCTGTAATAGTGCCAAATACAATCATTCTACAAACCTGTACTATGATCTGGAAAGTCACATAAGAAGAAAGGCGGGATCCTACCAGTCGATTCCACTCAAAGGAAGTGACTAGACTACTTGGAGGGGTATCGTATAAATGGGATAATTAACCCCTTAAGTTATGAGAACTGGAAGATTTTCTCCTATCTTGATGGAACAACCATATTGCCTGCAAGCTCGTTAGAATCTGAAGTAACAAAGAGAACTTAAGCGGTATCATTTTCACTCCCTTCGAGAATGGTACGATTAGTTGAAGGTGAAATTGGGTCAACTGTTACCTTAAGCTGTTGATTTGGATCGGGTAGAGACTCATAGGATTCACTTTCAGAGAGAGTGGTTTCGACTAACAATTGATTTTGGTCAATCAGTTTATCAACAAGTGAAGGATTTAGGGAGAGTTTCCTATAACTAGATGGAAGTCATTGTAGTGAAGTAGGATGGTTATTCAACACTCTTTTCACTTTATCCAAATAGGGACAAAGGTGATATGGGTGATTACCTTCACATAACCTACATGGAAGTTTGACTTTTTCTTTCTGTCCCTGAACTTTACTATCACTAGTTGATGGTGTGTTATCAACATGATCTCCAGAGGTTGATGACACGGGATGGTGTGAACGGGAAGACCATTCTCTCAAGATCCGAGGAAAGCACAAACAATTTTGATGAAAATGGTCTCCCCCAAAAATTATGTAGGGATCTTTGACTTTGTGAGGCTTAATGGATGGATTTTCATCAGATGTTGCATTCAAAGCAATGGTTTCTTGGTTGTCCCTTTGTTGAATTGGCTTCTTCTTCTTCTTCCCTTTATTCTTGTTCTTAGCCACCTACTTACTAGTACCAATACTTTCACCAAGTAAAGAGGAAGAGGGGGAGGGAGAAACAAATGAGGAAGAAGGCAAAGGGTCAAATTTAGGATCAACTGGAGGTTGATTTTGTTTAGTTGGAGGTGTACTCAATTGCGGAGAAATCATGACATTCTAAACCAAAGAGGTTGAAAACAACCACACTGGCAGGAAAATGGTAAATCCCAGAGGGGACAATCTAGCCATAGAAGGAGCACCAATATTTTTGAAAGAAGGAAAAGGACTAGGATTCCCATCATAAGGGATTCCTTGATCAGTGGACTCCAGATTTTTTGCCACATGTCTCAAACTAAGATCAACTAAGTAATAAGGATTTTATTCACGATCAATTAATTTTAACAAGACTTTAGACAAAACTTTGCTTTTTCAATTTTAAAGAGTTGAGAAAAAGCTAAAGATGACTCTAGTCACCTTAAATTTTTAATGAGACTGAAAGGACAAGTGCTCAGATGGACCTTTTCTTTTAGAGAGTAAAAAAGGAACGAAAGCAACTACTCTAGAGAATCTAGACAAAGGGATTACCAAACCAATCATAAAACTGCAATATACACCTTGGTGTTAAATTAAAAGAGAAATTACCAAGGACTTATGTATGGCAGTCAATCTTCTCGAATGCTGTGTTCAGTGCATTGCAATCAATAAGGTGCCAGACTCAGTTTCCTATGGATAAAGGATTTATGCCTATTGTGGCCTCCCAATATATACATGAACATACGGGGAGCACAAGTTTGTGCTAGCACTTGTCATATCAAGGAGGAGGAATCAGCCAACCTTCAATGAAAATGATAACCACTAGTTTTCAAGACGCCAGAACACGTCACTAGACTAGACCTCTAGATATGTTGCGTTAAGTTCCAAAGCATTGTTAGGTTCATTGAAATTCATTTTAAAGTTGATCTTGTTTAGTGTTTGCCTTTAAATGGTTCACCATGTAATGATGATCTGAAATTCCTAAGATTCAATCTACAATGGTAAAAAATCATTGTTTATTTGAGTAATGAAAATCCTGGCTACTAGAGGAAGAAGATAACAGTGCTTTCAAGCAAAGAGAAAAGAGCACACACTAGTACATTTTCCTAAATCATATTTCCATACACAAATCATAAAATGCTAAATGAAAATGCATGTATTTGTTTTCACTCTCCTTAATGTGAAAGATGCAAAAAGGAAAACTATGTGTAGCAAATATTTGAAATATTTCACTCCAAATGACATTTTTCGACAATTTCTTCTTCAAAAGGGAAAGGAAGACTCAAAATGACACTTTCAGTTTTGAATAAGAATTCTTTCAAAACTTTGAATATAAAAAAATCAAATCAAATACTTGAAGAAAAGTTCAATCGATTATCAAGGGAAGGAATAATTTATAACACTTATCTTTTTGACAAAAAATGACAATTACGACACTTTTCGTATCAAAACGACAAATCAACTAAACCAAATTTTCGACAAAGGATTGTAAATGAAGAAAAAATACACGATAAATTCACTAATCCTAGTGTAATTGAGGCTGATCCAAGTGATGCAAGTAAGCTTTAGTAAAGATGTACTGTTCATATGCAGCAAAACAACCAAACAAAACTAAAAACAAGGTAAAAAACCCTCAATTTCTAGATGGAAAAAGAGTTCAGTCAATCATCGCACCTAGGCTTCACAGAAACTGATATGCTTCACACTTACTACACTCAAGAGGTGCTATGCATACTAGAACACAGTGGAACACAGTGCGATGCTCCAGGGAGCACAAACGAAATGGGTTTTGGCTCAAATGTGGAGCTATTTTCAATGAATCAAGCTGGGTTTTGATGAACAATAATGAGCAAAGTATGATGGAATGTCTTGAGAGATTACTGAGCTACCAAAAGGGCATCTAGATGTGCTTGCAAGTCAAATTTTTAATTCATAAACTAAACCAAAGATTGATTGAACCATCATTCATCTACTATGCAATTGCAGAGCAAGAGCAATTTGAAAGCTACCTGGCTGACTCCAAACTCTGTCTATATTTTATCGAATTTAACATAAAACAAACAATAACAACAAACAAACATCTGGTCTCCCGAACGGAGTTGCCAATTTGTTTCTGGGAAAACTAGTATTCCTAAAGAATGCTAGCCCTCTAGGTTTGGTAGTTATCCTAGAAACAATAGTTTAAAGCAATTCAATGTTTTTCCCTATGTGTAAAAAATAAGAGAAAGATAATGGAACCAACCTTGAACTTCCGCTTAATCCCTTTCTTAATCTCTCTCTCCTTTGGCAGATCTTGCAACTCCTCCCCGTACTTAACACACTTGGAGAGTACCTGCACAAGTACAGCAACAAAGAACCGTCAAAGCATCATGATCTATTACAACATAAACATTACAGAATCAAATATATAATGAACAAATGATAGCATTCACAACTGATAGCATTCAAAATTGCACAATCATATGGGAGAAAACTTGAAGAGCTTTATTAATAGAAAGGAGAATTACAACCCAGTTGTCTGATCCAACACCATCCTTCTAGCTTCAATCGTTCTTCACGTCATGAAATATCAAGATCACACCAACAAGAATACAATTCTCTCTCCTCAATGAAAAACTATCAGCACCTACTTGCAATTCACAAAATTCTGGCCTTTAAATCTCTTGGATGAGGGATCCATTTATAGATGTTTGCAAGGGTGTCAGTCACCCATGGGGTTTGATTAGTGTCATTCCACGTGTTACAATTGGTTCCACAAGAGAAGGGATTAGAGATGGTTTCCTGATTCCCTTGGTCATCCTTGGGCAAATTTAGAGAGGCAAGTGGCACAGGTGAAGTTTATAGAAGATTCCATGAGCAACCAAATAACAAATTGTCCCAGAAATTTGTCTATCCTTGCCCATCACACCCTATAGAAGGCCTAAACAATATGCATTGCACCCTGGTAGTATACCACTCAGTATGCATTGTATTTTATCACTGGAGCGGTTAGTATGGTCCAGTTTTGGCAATTTCTGGATGGTTTCTCGGATGGAACTTTTGGGGAATGATGTGCTGGGATGACCATGATCCTTTAGGGTATGGAACAACTCTTTTAGGGACTGATGAGGCCTAATAAATCGACATATAAGTTTGCGTTTGATGTGCCCAAATATTTCTATAACAAGGCCATCCACCTAAATCCATCAAAAAGTTATTCCCCCTCACGGTTGGACATCTGAAAACCATCATCAGGTTGGTCTCCATCCAAGCCTTCCAAGGCTTGTAGAGAATTTGTCCGACTAAGGCTTCCATGACTAATACCTCATTACACAACTTATTTAGGTCTTCTGAAGCATTTTTTCAATTAGGGATTCCAATACTAATAACTCAACCGAGTTAGGGCTTCCAAAGCAATTTTCCAACTAAGTCTTCCAGGACTATTAAATCGGCCCAAGCTAAGGAAACGTGAGGACCAACAAAAAACAAAAAATGCAAGTAACCCACAATCACCATGGCTATCAAGGAAATCCAAGGCTACGAAATCCACTATCAATCCCAAACATCCTACATGCCAATGACAGATCACAACAAAAATCCACATGCATATGCCATGCATGCCAAAACTAGTAAAGAAATCATACATACAACTCGTACTTGCAACAAAATTTTATGTAGGTGTTTATCCTGATGCCTTCTTGCACTTTCCAGCTCTTTCGTGGCCTTCTTGCTCCAAAAATCCAAGTATGCCACACCATCTAAGAGTGCTCCAATAAATCTGTAAGTATCCAAGACTATGAGAGAGAGAGAGAATAATGAGAGAGGTCCAAAAATGAACTGAAAAAGGGTTAACAATTGATCCTCAAAATACTTTTTATGAATGAGGCCTTTGTTTTCTTCATTTTCAATTGTTTCCCTTCTTTTTCCTCCTCACATAAAAATTGTGACTTTTCACCTCCCTTTTCTCTTAATTTTCATCATTTACATAAATAAATATGCCAAAAATTCCATTTTGCCTTTCCAAAGTATTAGCCATTGCCTTTGCCAATTTCCTTAGCCATATACTATCACAAGTGATCTCCACCACTAGGATTCTTCCCAACGTTCAACTTGCAATAAGTGTGGCATCATCTGTGGTTATTATTTTTCCTTTATTTACTTTTATTACAAGCAATTTTCACCGGGGCTATTACAGAACCCTCCCCCTTGGGCAAACATTGTTCTCGGTGTTCAGAAACACCTATAGCAACAACTTTGTTGTAAAAAGGTATATATTATTGATGGAGCTTTATAAATTAGCTTGATGCAGTATTTACAATGATCACCCTGTTGATAAGAAAACTATCACAATAGTTCATGGTGATATTTACATCCATATACATATGTACATAAACCAACATCATCAAAACATATACCAAAGCATATACCAAAAGACAAAGCCTAAGCTACATTGCATCAACTTGAAAACAAGGAAGGATACATAGCTCACATCTGATCTTCGATCTCTCATGTAGCTTCATCAACCCCAAAGTGCTTCCACTACACCTTAACTTTCATGATTGCCCGGTTCGAGAGCATGAACACCTTTTGTTACAATATACATTGAGGCTCTAGCTAGAATTCTCCATCTGGTTGCACCTGCAATATAAATAATTCAATGGCATGATCAACATCCTTAACATACTACATAAGCAAAGATACATGGAATACATCATGGACATTCACTATTGGAGGCATTGAAAGTCGACAGGATACTAGCCCAATCCTCTCAATGATATTGTCAGGTCCATAAAACCATGGTGCCAGCTTGACACATGATCCAATGCACAAGGAGCTCTTCTTCGCTTTGACGCACAAGTACACTTGTTCCCCAACTTGGAACTCCTTGAATAGCGTTTTCCTATATTCATAACGTTTCTGCCTATCCTGTTCTCACTTCATATTTTTCTTTATAACATGCATTTCTTGTTCAATGTATGCCAACATATTTGTTCCAATCAACAGCCTATTAACTAGATCACTCCAACTGATGCGAGTGTTGAAACTCCACCCACACAATGTTTCAAAAGGTCTCATGCTCAATGATTCCTGATAACCATTGTTCTATGTGAACTCAACCAAGGGAAGATACTCTTCCCACTTTAATCATTGATGGATCACATACATCCTCAAAATTTCATCCAATATCCTACTGACCCTCTCTATTTGTCCATCTGTTTGTGCATGATAAGCCATACTCAAGACCAACTTTGTGCCCAAACCTATAGACAACTCCTTCGAAAACTTGGAAGTGGCTTTCACATCCCAGTCTTACACAATATTCTTTGGGACACCATCCAATCTGACTAAATCTTAGACAAATAATTGTGCTACATCACTAGTTGAGAATGTAGAATTCACTAGAATAAAATGTGCTAACTTTGTCAACTTGTGCATAGTAACCATAACGGAATCATGATGCCTCAGTGTCTTTTTCCAACCTCTAACAAAATCCATGGAAATAACTTCCCACTTCCACTCTAGAACCACAATTGGTTTTAGCAGTCCACTTGGATGCTTACATTATACTTTCACTTCTTGAAAATAAAAAAATCTAGCCACAAACTCTTAGACATCTCTCTTCATATTTAGGCAAGAATAAAATCACTTCACTGTTTTCAGTGTCTTTTGATACCTTGGGTGACTCGAATATAGTTTTGCATGAAACTCCCTCAAGATCACCTTATTGAGCTCACTATTTGCCGGTACATATATCTTGCCTCATAACCTGACCAAACCATCTATTGTAAGACAATAAACCATACCCTATGCACCTTCATTTGTACCTGTACCTGTCCCACTACTTATAATTGTACCTATACCATCACATGTACCTATACCTGTACCAACAACTATACCTATACCTATGCTCTCCTTTGTCCTATGCATAATATCCATATGTCTGACATCCTACTGACATGCTTGCAAGATCCTATCTTGTATGTTTGTCCCATAGGAGTTCATAGGTGCTAAGTGATTTACCTATACCCATTTTCTAAGAGAATTTTGCATCCTATTCTCTTTACCTTTGATACATTTGATGTCAAAATAAAACTCGTTGATCGTGACCAACCATCTAGCTTGCTTGGCATTCAAATTTGGCTATTCAACCAAATACCTCAATCCAATGTGATCACTCATAAGTAAAAACCTCCTACCAAGAAGATAGTCTTTCCACACATTCAATGCATGTATGATCTCTTCTAACTCAAGATCATGTGTCTAGTAGTTCTGGTTTTGCTTGTTTATCTTACGGGACTCATAACAACCACCTACCCATCTTGTATAAGGACTCCACTGTTATAGACATATTTGGGTATTGCAACCCCATTAATATATGTCCATAAAGTAAGGGCTTTTGAGTCCCTAAAAGTGTTGTTTCATACCCTAAAGGAACAAGGTTAGCTGATTACGTAATCTCCCAGAAGTTCTCCATGGAAAACTAGTCAAAACTAGACCATATAGACAACTCAGTGCTAAGGGTGCAATGCATATCACCTACCACATGCAAAAAGTGTAATGCATACTGAAAAGCCCTTCTATAGGATGCGATGGATGAGAGTAAACAAATGGAAGAGAAAGTTTGCAAGGTGGATGATCATGGAATCTTCCGGAAACTTCTCCTGTGACACTTGCCTCCCTGAATTCACCCAGGGATGAGTAAGAGATCGTGAATCTCCAAGTGGAACCAAGAACTATCAAAGAGAGGACACTAATCAAAATCCCAGAAGCTCACTCACCACCCTGAAAACATCTATATATGGATCCCTCATCCCAGAGATCCAAAGGTTGGAATCTTGTATTTTGTAAGGAAGTGTTGTTGGTTTCTTGGTGGAATATCATAGTGTTGGGTGATCTAAGCTTTTCATGAGGTGAAGAAGGGCTTTCATGCTAGGAGTGATCAATGGGTTGTAATCCTCTCTTCTACTCTTTCCATCAAAAAATCTATTTATGTTTTCCTCCACATTCTTGTATGTGTGATGATATATGCATTTATGTGGTCAATATATATCTGGTCCTATATTGTTTATGATTGTATATCTTTGTACTTTGAAGGTATTATGCTACTTTGACTTTACAGGTGCTCTTTGAAATGGGGTAATCAAGGAAGGAGTGGCAAAGATCTGTCAGAGGGGAGAGGGAAAAAGCAAGGAGCCAAGTGAAATACTGAGGTTGGTAGTCTCTGCTTCTCTCCTATCTACTTCTCATAAAGGAAAATGAAAGTAACTTTAGTTTGTTTGTTTCTAAGATAGCTACCCATCTTAGTGGGACTAGCAGCTCTCAATGGACACTATATTTCCCGATAAAAAAATGGCGACTCCGTTGGGGAACGAATAGATTGTTTGCTTGTTTATATTTGTTTTCTTTATAAAGTACAGACGGAGCCTGAAGTTAAGCCAACCAGCCTTCGAACTGCATTTGCTATGCAAGTGCAAAGTAAATCAATGTTACTTCAGTCCATCTTCAGGTTTTTTTTATAAACTCAATAATTGGTTTGCAAACATCCTAATTTCCCTGGTGGTGGCTCAAGTAACCTCATTAGATCAGCCCCTGTGATTTGTATTTATCGACTATCATTATTTCGGCTTAAATGCTTAAACAAAGCTACAAACTGTGGCCAAAAACCAAGTTGAATTCTTGCCCCTAGACCATCACACCTTCTCCTCTTGGCAATCTGGATGCATCACACCTCCCGTATGAAGTAGGTGAGATGCATCCCTGTTTCCCTGTGTTACAGGTGCGATGATCAGATACGACTGTTTCTGTGTTCGGTCCCTATAATACTAGTGATTACCCCATTACTATGGTAGTTGTACCCCTTATCAATATTGTTGTGCCCCTATTGCCCCCATATTGCTATTACTGTGCCCCATAGAATCCCTCTATTGTTATTTTTGTGGCTTTACATTATTATTATTAGGTCGGCTGGGTTATATTGATATTGTGACTCCTTAGACTCCTATATATAGAAAGGAGGTTTTGTCATTTGTATCATCGAAGAATTGTTCATTTATGTAATGTAAAGGAGGTTGCCCCCTCGAGAGGCTGAATTCTAAGGCGTTGATCTATCTTTTCTATCTTTTCTT
>APFE030156338.1:44862-64503 GCA_000404065.3 Pinus taeda
CCCTATTGCCCCCATATTGTTATTACTGTGCCCCATAGAATCCTTCTATTGTTATTTTTGTGGATTTATATTATTATTATTAGGTCGGATGGGTTATATTGTGACTCCTTAGACTCCTATATATAGAAAGGAAGTTTTTTCATTTGTATGATCCAAGAATTGTTTATTTATGTAATGTAAAGGAGGTTGACCCCTCGAAGAGGCTGAATTCTAAGGCGTTGATCTATCTTTTCTATCTTTTCTTGAGCTGGTTTCATAACATTCTGCTTCCAGATTTTGGTTTTTTCTTCACTAACTTCAACTTTATTCAGGAATTTTGCTATCTGTGATCAGTTTACCACTCTGGAAACTCACTCCCTTCCTTTGCATTATTCAGCCTCCATTGTACAAATAATTCTAAATGTTTTTATGTATTTTTCGACATTTATAGTTCTCCTTTACAAACAAATAGCTTGATCGAACTGTCGTCTTTTGATTTGGAAGTGTCGCAAGTGTCATTTTGAGTCAAATAAAAGAATCCAAATCTTTTCATGGTCGATTACATTGTTACTCTTGTATTGTATTTGAATTAATAGTATTTCAAGTGTCGAAAGCAGTTTTCAATTCAAAATCGCAAAGTGTCGTCATAGTATTCATTTCGTCTTTTGAAGAGAAAATTTTTAGTACTATTGCTTTGAAAAAATAATTCAGATTTGTACTCAGCATTGTTTTTGTCATTCACACATTAAGAAAGTGGAAAATAATACATGCGTGTGCATTTTCATTTAGACTGCTTCTTGATTTTGATTTAGGATAGTGCATCTAGTGTGTTCTCTCTGCTCTACGTTGAAACAATCTCGCTTCTCTTTCCTTAGTAGCTAGGATTTTCATTGCAAAAAGAAGAGTAAACGAATGTTTATCATCTTAGATTGAATTTTAGGAATTGTATATCTACATCACGTGGTGAACCTTAAAGGCAAACTTCTTAAGAAATATCAACTGTAAAATAAATTCAGCGAACATAAAAACGCTTCGGAATCTAACGCACAACATTTAGAAGTCTAGGCTAGAGACGTATTCTGGCATCGTAAAGCCTAGTAACTATCGCTTTCATCGTAGGTTGGGTGATTCCTCCTCTTTGAGATGGTAAGTGCCAGTACGGACTTATGCTCCCACGTACCGTCAAGTATATATTGGGAGACCACAATAGGCTATATAATTTATCCTTACGAATCCGTGTCTGCCGCCCTATCGATTACAATTCAGTGAACACAACATTCAGGAAGATTGACTGTCGTACCATAAAAAGTATTCTGCAGTTTTGCGATGGGTTTGGTAATCCCTCTATCTAGATTTCCAGAGTAGTCTCTTTCGTTCCTCTTCAGACTCTTTAAAAGAAAAGGTCCATCTGAGCACTTTTCACTTCAGGCTCATTAAAAATTGACGGTGACTAGAGTCATCTTTAGCTTTCTCTCGACTCTTAAAAATTGAAAAAGCAATTTGTGTCAAAGCCTCTAAAATTGATTTAATTCAGAATCACATTTTACCCTTTATTTTGAGTTGATCAAGTAATTTGCGATTGTCGAATAAAGTCAATCGAAACCCCATCGTTTGCGAAGACTAACGCGTCAACCGTCTTTGACTCTGGAAACAAAACTATTCCGAACAAAGCGAACCCATTTAACTAGATCAAAGTCCCCTGGTTTGATTGGAACTTGTGTTCCAACATCCTCAGGGGCTCTAGTTACTCCAACCATTTCTGGTATCCCTACCTTTACAGAAGAAGTTCCACAGCCACAAGAGGACATTAGAATTGATCCTAGTGTAATAGTAAACACTTCTATTACTGAACCGACTCCATCTACAGCTGATTCGGAATATATTATCCCTCCAACAGATGTCACTGTAGATTCTATACCTTCTTCGGCACCATAAATATTTTACAGATTTGACAGTCTACCTCTCCCACCTAGATGGATTACTATAGAAGAGATTGTGGAGGATCTTCAATCTAGTACTCCATCACATTTTGGAGTTGGGATCACACTATATCCTTCTTCATCAGAAGTTAGTCTCCCTTCACTGCAAGTTCCTATAGAATCACTAGGAAATATTTTAGATAGACTAGATATTTCTAAACAACCATCGACATCCAGGACTATGTCATCTGACGCAGCAACAACAGAACCTCCTGCTGCTACTCCAACAATGTTCACTGGTGTACCATCTATCCCAACTAGCTGTCAACCGCTAGATGGAGTCCATCCAGGGACTGTTTCAATAGTATGGTCTATTCCCATTTGTTCGTCTGGAATAATATCTGGAATCTCTTATGTTGAGTCTTAGCAAATTGATCCTACGCAACAGTATCAATTTGGGCAGCCTGGTCCCCAAAGGAAAATATTTCCTTTGAGCACTGGATTGTCGTCGTATGGGGCGCAATATGCCCTTTCATTGTTCCCTCTGGGAAAACAACCATACGAGAGTTCACAACAGAATCTGAGTCATGCTAGAATTACATCCAATGGTTGGGTACCAATACTATTGTTATACGGGAATAGTGTCCACACGGATGCTAGTATCCCACTAAGATGGGTGGCTATCTTAGAAAAAAACAATCAAAGTCTACTATTCATTCCTTTTATGAAAATAGATGAGAGGAGAATCAAGAGGGCCAACCTGAGTCTTGCGCTCAATTCCCTCTCCTTCTTGATAGATTTTTGTTGCTCGCTCTTTGTCTGCTCAGCTTCAAAAGGACCTGTAGAATAATAGCAACATACTACTATACAAGAAGCAAGGATCTAAATTCATAAATAATGGAGGATCGGATGTACATTAACCATATACAAGCATATATAAACAAGTACACCAGAATATGGAAGGAAACAAGAATAGCTTTATTCAGATAAAAAGTAGCAAGAGGATTACAGCCATGAGGAGGTTTGTCCCAGCATCATCCTCTAGCTAAGAAGCCCTTCTTCACCTCAAGCAAAGAAAAATCACCCCACACTGTGAATGTACACCAAAACACCAACAACACTTCTCTATAAGTTACAAAATTCCAACCTCTGGATCTCTGTGATGAGGGATCAACATATAGATGATTAAAAAGAGGTGAGTCATCTTTTGAGATCTTGATTAGTATCATTTCTCTGATAGTTCCTGCTTCCACTTGGAGAATGAAAATCTCTTACTCATCCCTGGTCGAAAATGGAGTGGCCAGTGTCAGAGGGGAAGCTTTTGGAAGATTCCATGATCTTCCACCTCGCATTTTGGTCCCTCCCATTTGTCCATTCCCAACCATCACCCCCTACAGAGGAGAAAAACAGTATGCATCGCACCCTGTATATTGGGAAGGTGATATGCATCGCACCCTCTGAATGAAGCTTTCAGTATTGTCCAATTTTGACCATTTATGAGCAGTTTTCAGTGGAGAACTTTTGGGAGATGATGTAACCAGTTGACCTTGTTCCTTTAGGCAGTGAAGCAACCCTTTTAGGGACTTAAGAGCCCTCATTTTATGGAAATTTGTGATTGGGGTTGAAGTTCCCAAAAATGTCTATAACAGTTGCCCCCTAAAGCATGAGGCCGTTAATCATTTTGATGTCGGGTGAAATGCTTTAATATGACGATCTGAAGTTTTTCTGAGCTGGGAGGTGACCTGTAATAAGATGTAATGCAATACATTATTTGAAAACACTTTTTTCATGATCTAGCCGAGGCGGGCATTCCCATGCTTGGCTTTATAAACTGATTTTCATGTACATAGGACAAACGATCATTTGTGTGACAGAATGATGATATGGACACATCATCCTTTGATTTGGATGATCATCTATTCGGCAATGATGTACAGTGGATGTTTTTATATCCCTGAATATATCGTAGCCCGGATGGATGAAACTATATCTGGGGTCATCAAACTCAGCCAATCTTGACTCAGAGTACAAGTCGATCCATGTAAAAAATGTTTTGGAGTCGAACATGGAAAGACATTGCCTGATTACCAGCCAATGATGTAAGCTGTTAACAGGCGCAAGAGGAATCACCCAATAATTTACGTGGTGTGAAAAAGGGACTTGGCATCGAACACCACGCAAAAGCTCTCGGTCGAAGGCCATTGATGTAAACCTGTCGCCGAAAGTGAGAAACTTGCCATTAAGGTACGCAAGCTTCAAAGTACTGAAAGGGTTGTTCCTAAGTCAACTTCTTGGATAATGAGCTAATGTCGACAAGAAGTGACTCATTGCAGGAGGGCCTTAATGAATCCCACATCAACGACACGGAACGAAGCAAATGATTTTGGAGGTAAAAACAAATTGACGATATGGGGTTCAGGGTGGCGGTCATCAAGGAATGAAGCATGAATGTACTGCAATGGGTGAAACTTAGGTGAATTGTTTGAATGACTTCCCTTGAACATATTGGCGACAATGACGATAGATTGGTAGTGTTAACCCCAGAGATGGATGGTTTGACAGACCAATGGTGAAGACCAGTGAACGGAACAACCCATCCCGACATGGATGCGGAAGGAAAGTGTCATGTTCAAGAGCGAATTGCTACCAATAAAGTTTCTTCTTGTTTTCTTCCCAATTTTTCCCAGTCATTGCTAACCAGTACCTCTTTATTTTTGTCAAGCTTGAGGAGGATAAAATATGCTTGTTCTATAATCCACCCTTCTGGCGAACCTGTCGCTATATTTTAGTGAGCCTAGTGATAGTGAAACTCGTTCTCATCCTGTTGGATGAGCTTGTCGCTATTTAGTTTTAACGAGTTTAACGATAAAGATAACTCTGTCTCTTCCAATTTTAGAGAGGCTGAAAGAAACGGAAAGAAGACTCCGAAGATTCTTTTTCGTTGTATAATCCCTTAAGTCCGAAAAAGCGTAAAATAATACAAAAGGGATGAATCTTCAATATTTTAATGAGCCGAACAAGAAAAGCGCTCGATCTTTTTGTGTAATAATCCCTCAAGTCCAAAAAGTTAAAATCTAGAGGAGGGATAGCACTTTCGATGCCTTTTAATGAGCCATAGAGGCCAATCGCTCGGCAATCTTTTCATATTTTACGAGTCAGGTGAAAAAGATCTTAAAGAAGACTCATTTTCGAGGAACGATTGATGGTTTTAGGTAGCAGTTGATTCCAGGTAAGGTTTGAAATTTTCCAATCACGACAGTGTTACAAGGATGGCTAGCAACATCACTCTTTGCAGATGTTCCTCGAAGAGGTAAACAATCATATGGGGGTGAACGATCAGCTAAAAACAGAGTGGAGGTGATGGTGAGAACACGAAAAAGGCTTGAAAACTGGCGATAACGCATTCACAATGGATATTTACCTGTTCATTTTTTAATGAGCTTAAATGTGAGGACAAACACTTGCTCATGACTTATGTTTATTTTTTAACGAGCTTGAACTATGTGCTAAAACTGCTCATGGAGAGTTTATTTTTTAACGAGCTTGAACTCCGTGACAACATTGCTCGCCATGATGGTCATTGATTTTTGATTTACCCTTAACATTTTGTTCATTTAATGATAGTACTACTTGTTCATCTGCTTCATCAAACCGATTAGAAATGAAAACATATGTATGATAAATGAGTCAAAACACTAATATTTTACTTGAATTACATGCATAGTAAATTAAAAGTGACTTTTTACCTCTCATTTTACCATTTCATTTGAATTTGGTTTGTTGGAGCTCTGGAGGTGCTTTTCCCCCTTGATTTTCACCAGCGGATTCCGGGAGATTATGTGGATGATTCTCAACGACGTTCGGACCAGGTAGGAGCTAAACTTGTGCTCTTTCATTAAATGCCTTTCATTTTGGATTTTGAGCTCATTTACCTGTTCTGTTGAGCCCTTGGGGTTTGAAGAACTTGCCCTAGGATCATCACACCCTTCCTTAGGTGAAAGGTGTGATGCATACTGATGTCTCCACTGACTAGTCAGTATGCATCGCTCCTAGAACACCTGTTGGGGTGTGATGGGTCCAGGGAGGAAAATTTTTGCATGGTTTCCTCATGCAATTTTTGCCTATTTTCACCAAATGAAGATCCTAACTCTTCCCTTGTTTTTTCTTCTTACTTCCTGGTTGCTTGGTTTCTTCGCCTT
Organism: Pinus taeda; assembly: GCA_000404065.3. Taxonomy (NCBI): domain Eukaryota; kingdom Viridiplantae; phylum Streptophyta; class Pinopsida; order Pinales; family Pinaceae; genus Pinus; species Pinus taeda. The sequence continues at coordinate 50,960 of APFE030156338.1, forward strand.
TATCTGTTGACACAACATTTACTTCCGAGGCTAGAAGTTCCTCATTTGAATCTTGATTCAAAACCATGCGGGCCTTTTTGGATGTGGCCTTTGCGGTTTTAGTGCTTGTCATGCCTATCACACCATCGCCAACATGAGAGTCTTTGTTTGATTTAGGAGGCGGAGGGACAGAGAATTCTGGTCTAGGAGCGTCAGGGATTTTATTGTAGAGTATGCCAAACTGAGTAAAGATCAAGTCTAGATATTGTGCACAAGCAATAACTTTCTCTTTAGTGACGACTCCACCCTTTGCCACATCTTTTGTAATAGAAGGTAACAGTGACTTAATAAACCATTATGCTAATAGCTCATCAGGAACATATGTTTTTACCATTCTGCGATGACATTGCTACTCATGAATATGATCGGATACGTGAGTGGCTGTCGTTTGTTTGAAATTGGTAAGTAGCTCAGTTCCTATTTTGTACTTGATAGGTAACTTAAAATGGGTTAAAAAGGTTGGGCTAGGGTACTGAAGTTATCAAATGAAGCCCTAGGCAGTTCGATATACAACTTTCCTGCCGAACCAGTTAACATGCGCTGAAAGAGGTGAAGCTGAATCGAATCATCATTGAGAGTGTTTGAAAAACACCATAGATGAAAGGTGATCACATGATTCGATGGGTATTCACCCAGATTTCCATTGAATTTAGGAATATCCGACAGAACTTTATGTGGGATCGCTGGCCACCAAGGGGTGTAGGCAATTGTATTGTTCATTAGTCGACTTAGATCTGGTAACTCTAGAGTTGCCACGAAGGGAAACTGTTGATTTAGGCTTGGTTGAGCATACCCAAGATAAGATGGAATTATTTGAGCAGTCGGTCTTTGCATACCAAGATATTGCATTTGATGTTGGTAAATCTGGTAAGGTTGATGGGCATAACCATTATGATATGGTTGATATTGCTTCCCATTACTCGCAAAGACTTGTTGCTCATATCCTTCGTAAGCTTTCTATAATTTCGGTTGTTGGTATTGCACCATCCATGGTTGCGAAGCAATGGACTATTTTCCAACACTGACTATTTGACCAAGATGGGAGTTGGGGTTCCCCATTTGAACCTATGCCACTCCACTAGTGGGTGATTGTGGTTGTGTCGGAGGTACAAGAGATTGTTGTATCGACAGCTGCGAAACTTGAGGTTGGCATACAATTGGTGACGCTTGTACTTGTGATATAGCCATAATAGCCAGCGTACTGGGAATGCTTGTCATAGGTGAAGTTTGTTTTATTGAGCATACAACTCTTGGTTGTTGAGACAGGACTGTACCCAACCGCTAGTTATGATTCTAGGATAACCCAAATTTTGTTGCGAACTCATGCATGGTTGTCCTTCTGGAGAAGATAATGAAAGGGTATATGGCCCTCCATACAATGGTAATCCAGTGCTCAAAGGAATAATTTTCCTTTGGGGACCAATTTGCCCAAATTGACCTTGTGATGGATCAATTTGTCGACACTAAACATAAGAGATTCTAGATATGATTCTGGACGAACAAACGGGAACAGTCCATACTGTCGAAATAGTCCCAGGATGGACTCCATCCAGCAATTGAAAACTGGTTGGGACAGATGGCACGCCAGCGAACATTGTCGGAATATCAGAAGGGGCTTCTATTGTTGCTATGTCGAGTGACACAGTCCTTGATGTTGACGGTTGTTCAGACATATTGATTCTATCCAAAAGATTCCTCAGTGATTCTTCAGGAACTTCCGAGGGTGGGTGAATATTCTCTAATGAAGAAGGATATAGGGTGATCCACAATCTAGATGGAGGATCTTCCACAATCTCTTCTATGGCAATCAATCCAGGGGGAAGAGGCAGACCGTCAGGTCTGTAAAATATTTTTGGTGCCGAAGAAGATGTAAGTTCTACAGCAGGAGAAGGTTGGGGAGTAACACCTTCTGAATCAGCTGTAGATGGAACCAGTTCAGGAATAGAAGTGTTGGCCGTCACACCAGAATCAGTTGTAATGTCCTGTTGCTATTGCGGAATTTCTTCCGTAGAGGCAGGGATTCCAGAAATGTTTGTAGTAACTGGAGTCTCTAAGGATGTTGGAGTGCTTGCTCCAACCAACCTTGGGGACTTTGATCCAGTTAAACGAGTTCACTTCGTCCGGAATGGCTTCGCTTCTGGAGTCAACAATGGTTGACACGTAAGTCTCCATGAACGACAGGGTTTTGATTGACTTTCTTACACAATTGCAGATTACTTGATCAACTCAAAATAAAAGGGGAAAATGTTTTTCAAATTAAACAAATTTTAGACGTTTGACACAACTTGTTTTTTCAATTTTAAAGAGTCGAGAAAAAACAAAAGATGACTCTAGTCGCCTTCAATTTTTATTGAGCTTGAAGTGACAACCGCTCAGAGGACCTTTTCCTTTAAGCAGTCTAAAAAGGAGAAAAATGGACTTCCTTGGAGATCTAGGCAGAGAGGATTACCAAACCAATCATAAAACTGCATAATAGCTTTTACAGTACAGCTATCAGTCTTCCCAAATTCTGTGTTCGGTGCATTACCATCGATAGGGCGGTAGACACGGCTTCCTAAGGATAAAGGATGCAGCCTATAGTGGTCTCCCAATATATACGCGACAGTACGTGGGAGGAAAAGTCCGTACTGGCACTTATCGTCTTAGAGTGGAGGAATCACCCAACCAGCACTTAAAGCAATAGTTACCAGGGTTTACGACACCAGAATACATCTCTAGCCTAGACCTCTAGATGTTGTGTTAAGTTCCAAAGCATTGTTAGATTCATTGAGATTTATTTTAAGTTGATCTTGCTTAGCAGTTTGCCTTTCAGGTTCACCACATGATGTATGTATAATTCCTAAATGCAGTCTAGGATGAGAAATAGACGTTTTATCTTCTTTCAGCAATGAAAATCCTAGCTACTAAGGGGAAGAAATTCAAGCATATTTTCTTCATAGAGCATAGAGCACACACTAATATGCACAGTCCTAAATCAAACCAAGCATTCAAGATGCAAATGCACATGCATGTATTGGTTTTCAGCTCTCTTTATGTGTAAATGACAGTAAGAAAACTATGTGCAAAACTGAATTACTTTTAAAGCGACTGTACTCAACAAAATTCTTTTTCAAAACAAAGTGAAAACAAGAGAGACACTTTGCGAATTTGAAATGGAAATTTATTTTCGACACTTTAACACTAGTAATTCAAATTCTATGCAATAATAACTGTATAATCAACTATCTAAAACAATGGGATTTCTTTCTAAAACTGAAAACGATAGCTACGACACTTTCAGATCTAGAGACAACAATTCGACTATGTTACTTTTTGCAAAAGAGAACTAAAACGACACACAATACATAAAAAATGTTTATAGTTCTTTGCACTAAAGAGGCGGAATAATTCTAGTAAGGGGGTATTCACAGAAGCACAATGATTACAGACAACAAAACTCTTGAATAAGACTGAAAAGAGTGAGAAAAATCCACAGTCGGAGGGAAAATTCAATCCTCCCTGACCATTGCACCTGTTACACAGTGAACTCAGTATGCAGCGCACCGTCTCCATTCGGGAAGTTTGATGCATACAGGCTGCCTTGAAGGTAGGGTACCATGGTTACATTGCGAGACTTTGAATGAGACTTCACTCATAGTTTGCAGTTTAGTTCAGGTGTTTAAGATGAATAAGTTTAGTTTAAATTGCTTGCAAATCTATTGTTTAATTTATAAAGAAAACCTGGAGATTGACTGAAGCAACATTGATCTACTTTGCATCTGTATGACAAATGCAGTTCGAAGGCTAGCTGGCTTGACTTCAGGCTCTGTCTGTATGTTTATAAAAGAAACAAGGATAGATAGGCTAACAAGTAATCTAGTCGCTCCCTAGTGGAGTCACCATTTTGTTATACACGGGAATAGTGTCCACACAGATGCTGCTATTCCCACTAAGATGGGTGGCTATCTTAGAAACAAACAATCAAAGTCTACTATTGATTCCTTTTATGTAAATAGATGAGAGGAGAAACAAGAGGGCCAACTTGAGTCTTGTGCTTGATTCCCTCTCCTTCTTGATAGAGTTTTGCTGCTCACTCTTTATCTGCTCAGCTTCAAAAGGACCTGTAGAATAACAACAACATACTACTATACAAGAAATAAGGATCTAAATTCATAAATAATGCAGGATCAGATGTACATTAACCATATACAAGCATATATAAACAAGTACACCAGAATATGGAAGGAAACAAGAATAGCTTTTTTCAGATAAAAAGTAGCAGGAGGATTACAACCATGAGTAGCTCTGACCCAGCATCATCCTCCAGCTAAGAAGCCCTTCTTCACCTCAACCAAAGCAAAATCACCCAACACTATGAATGTACACCAAAATACCAATAACATTTCTCTATAAGTTACAAAATTCTAGCCTCTGGATCTCTGTGATGAGGGATCCATATATAGATGATTACAGAGAGGTGAGTCATCTTTTGGGATCTTGATTAGTGTCATTTCTCTGATACTTCCTGCGTCCACTTGGAGAATGAAGATCTCTTACTCATCCCTGGTCGAAAATGGAGTGGAAAGTGTCAAAGGGGAAGCTTCTAGAAGATTCCATGATCTTCCACCTCGCATTTTGGTCCCTGCCATTTGTCCATTCCCGACCATCGCACCCTACAGAGGAGAAAAATAGTATGCATCGTACCGTGTACATTGGGAGGTGATATGCATCACACCCTCTGCATGTAGCTTTCAGTATGGTCTAGTTTTGACCATTTATGAGTATTTTTCAGTGGAGAACTTCTGGGAGATGATGTAACGAGTTGACCTTATTCCTTTAGGCAGTGAAGCAACCCTTTTAGGGACTTGAGAGCCCTTAGTTTATGGACATTTGGGATTCGGGTTGAAGTGCCCAAAAATGTCTATAAAAACTACCTCAACAACCAAGTGTTGTATACTCGACGCAACAAAGTCTACCTCTGTCAAATATCCCCACTACACCAGCTATTCAGACAGTGTCGCAAGTACAAGTGTTGCCTATTGTATGCCAACCTCAAGTTTCTCAGGTCGTAATACAAAAACCTCTTGTCTCCATGACGGAACCACAATCACTGATTAGTGGCTCCTTAACTGGAGTGACCCAGGCTCAAATAGGTGTTATTACCCATCATCTTTGTCAAACAGCCAGTATTGGACAACATCAGAAGGATTCACAATATTGGCTGGTACAATATCAACAACCACAATTCCAACAAGCTTACCAAGGATCTGAGAAACAAATCTTTGCGAGTAATGGGCAGTCGTATATTCAAAATGGTCAACATCAATCATATCATAATGGTTATGCACATCAGACTTACCAAAGTTATTAGCATCAAATGCATTATGCTGGTATGCAAAGACCCACTGATCAGGCGATCCCGTCTTATCCTGGGTATGCTTCACTGAACCTGAAGCAACAATTGCCCTTCGTGGTGACTTTAGAGTTACCAGATCTAAATTGGCTAACAAATGAGCCAATTGCTTATGCCCCTTGGTGGCCAGAAATTGCTCGTAAACATCCGTCCGATATTCCTAAATTTAATGGAAATCCGAGTGAAGACCCGTCGAATCATGTGATGACCTTTCATCTATGGTTTTCATCCAATGCTCTGAATGATGATTCGATTAGGCTTCATCTTTTTCAGTGAATGTTAACTGGTCTGGCAACAAAATGGTACATCAAATTGCCTAGAGCTTCATTCGATAAATTCAATACCCTTTCCACAACCTTTTTAACCCATTTTCAGTTACCAATAAGGTAGAAAACTGGAATAGAACTTCTTACTAATTTCAAACAAACGATAGCCACCCACATATCTGATCATATTCATGAGTGGCAACATTGTCGTAGAATGGTAAAAACATATGTTACTAATAAGCTACTAGCTGAATGGTTTATTAAGTCATTGTTACCTTCTATTACAGAAGATGTGGCAAAGGGAGGGGTCGTCACTGAAGAGCAGGTCATTGCTCATGTGCAATATCTATACTTCATCTATACTCAGTCTGGCATTCTCTACGACAAAATCCATGATGCTGCTAGATCAGAGTTTTCCATTGCTCCACCTCCTTAATCAAACAAAGACTCTCATGTCGATGATGGAGCGATAGGTACGACTAGCACGAAAATCGTAAAGGCTACATCGAAGAAAGCCCGTACAGTTTCCAGTTAAAATGCAAATGAAGAAATTCTCACCTTAGAGCTAAATGTCGTGTCGACTGACAAAGGGAAAGAACCAAAGAAACGAGGAGGCAATAAGAAAAGGAAAGGGAAAAAGAAGAAACAGGAGGACTCGTCTACTGAAAAATCTTTTGCAAACCCTTCTGGAGAAAGGAAACCAAGTAATCCATGCTTTATATGTGATGAGGAACATTGGACGAAAGATTTTCCACATAAAGCTAACCTTATAAAATTCTTCAAGAGTTCAAGAACCTCAGTGGTATTGACTAATCCGTTTCCAAACCCAGGAACCAATCTGGATGCTAGTGATAATGCTTCCCCATCCAAAGTGCATATGTTTTCCATTTCAAAACAGAAAAATGATGCTTTGATATCGACAAGGAATAAATATTACGAGAATCCACAGGTTTCAAACAACAAGGCTAATGATCAACCTAGTAGTTCGACAACAACTTCGACCAAAGTTGTGCCATCCATCATTCCTGAGCTAACGATAAAGTTGCCAAAGAGAGTAGTACACAAATCGACATTTAAGCCTTGTGCTAGAGTAGCACAAAATTATAATATAGTAGAGGACCTGGCACAATCACCGTCCACTATGTTGACACTTGAGGTACTGCAAAATTGCCCCTCCCAGAAGCAGGCTCTATTATCAGTAATAGGTGGGATTGACCCAGTGGATTCCAATCTTGTGGCCTTTAATCATAAAGGATATGACTAGCAGTTACCAGCTCAGCTCGCTTTCTTTATTCAAGTGAAAGCACTCAAGAAGACTATTCATCGAACAATTATTGATGAGGGGGAATCTACATGTATTATGTACATGAGTTGCTGGAAAAATTTAGGCTCACAACCCTTGTCGCGATCATCAACGATGTTAAAATCATTTGATGGATGAACATACACTCCATACGGGATTTTAAGTAACTTGCAAGTCAAACTGGGGGGAAAGACAGTAGAAATTGATGTTGAAGTTATTGACGGAAACCTCAATTACAACATCCTACTCGGAAGGCCCTGGATTTATGCTATGGCTACTGTTGTGTTGACATACTTCAGAAAGATTGCATTTTCTTTCCAAGGAGGAATTACAATCGTCGACCAACAAACATTTCTCCCTAACAGTTCACAAGTTACAGGAAGCATTCTGATGATCCGCGAAAGCTCTCAGTCGCTTCAATATATCAAAGTAGGCCTACTAAAATACCCTACATTGATGGGTACTTTTTCCCTACCGCCTCCAAACAATCTGGCGGAAGTGGCCGCAGTGGGAACCTGCAATATGGTTTCTTCTATTCATAAGATGTTAGAACACGATGTTATCATGGATCATCACCACGTTTTTCCTCCAAGCCCAATAGAAATATTGTAGCAATCAATGTTTTTGGCATGGGAGGCAAACGCAAGTCAACGCTCATCAAGCGTTTGGATAGATAGGTCTAAGTAATATGGTACCTCTTCAAACCCTTGGTTGCATGTACATTCTACAGAAAAGGAATTGTTTAGTCAATGATGATTGATGGGGCACCATGGGAGGATTGCCACCATTGTTCCCATCTTCCAGACCACGAATATTATTCCAGCAACCTTAATCATCCTTCAGTTTTTGATTTTCTATCAAATACAAATATAGTGCATTATGAGGATAGTTAATTTACTGTGTCAACCTCATTAAAAAATGAAACAACTCCCTTTCCAAGTCGAGTATTTCAAAAATCTCAAAATTTAACCTTCATTCCATCCACTTCGTTGAATGCAGTGAAGCTTGGGGGGGCACGCACCTCAATTTGCGTCACTATTTTGGGGGCGTGCAAACTTATAACAAGCATAGTTTTTCATTTCAAGCTTGTGTAAACATGAAACTGAATCTAAGCATATGTTGTTGCATGGTTCAAGCTCATTAAAAAATGAACCAAGCCATGAGAAGCTTTACGTGAAGTTCAAGCTCGTTAAAAAATAAATCTAGCAATGAGGATATGTTCCGCCAGAGTTTAAGCTCATTAAAAAATGAACCAATCTCCAGTAAATAACCATTGTGAGTTTATTATCATCACCTTTTGAGCCTTGGTCATGCTCTTACCATCACCTCCACTCTATTTTAGCCGATCATACACCTCCATTTGATTGTTTATTGTTTTGAGGAACAACTGCGATGAGTGATTCTATTAGCCATGCTCTTAACATTGTTGTAATTGGAAATTCCAAACCTTACCTGGAACTAGCCGCTACCCTAAAATATCACTCGTTGCTCAAAAAACGAGTCTCCTTTAAGCTTTTCTCATTTGACTCGTAAAATATGAAAAGATTGATGAGAAATTGGCCTCTCCAACATGTTAAAGCTATCAAAAGTGCTATCCCTCCTCTAGATTTTAATCTTTTTGGACCAGAGGGATCAATACACAAAAAGATCGAGTGCTTGTCTTGTTCGGCTCGTTAAAACTATAGAAAATTCATCCCTTTCATATCATTTTATACTTTTTCGGACTTAAGGGATTACATGATGAAAAAGGATTACTAGAGTTTCCTTTCCATCCCTTTTCAGACTCTCTAAAATTGAAAAATTACTGAGTTATCTTTGTCATTAAACTCTTTAATACCAATAGCAACAAACTTTTCCATGCAGACAAGAACAAGTTTCACTATCGCTAGGCTCGTTAAAACATAGTGATGAGTTTTCCCAAAGGGAAAATTATAGAACAATAATATGTTATCCTCCTCAAGCTTGAAAAAAATAAAGAGGTACTAGTCAGCAATGATTGGGGAAAAATTGGGAAGAAAACTTGAAGAAACTTTATTGGTAGCAAGTCACTTTTGAACATGACACTTTCACTCCATCACCAAGATTGAGTCAGGTTGGGTTATTCCTTTTACCAGTCATATTACCATTGGTCCACCATACATCCATTTTTTGGGTTAACGCTAGCAATCCATTTCTTTGTCATCGATATGTTCAAGAGAAGTCGCTCAGAGAATTCACCAACCCAGCTTGTGTCTCATCTGCTACAATACCTTCACCCTTCATTCTTTAATGATCGCCACCCTAAACCTTGTACCATCAAATCATTTTCACCTCCACAAAATCATTTGTTTTGTTTCGTGTCATAGATGTTGGATTCATTAAGGCCCTCCTACAACGGGTCACTTCTTTTCAACGATAACTCATTATCTGAGAAGTCGACCTAGGAACAACCCTTTCAGTACTTTGAAGCTTGCATGCCTTAAGGGCAAGTTTCTCACTTCCTATGACATGTTTACATCAATGGCCTTCGACCGACATATTTTTCGTGGTGTTCGATGCCAAGTCCCATTTCTACACCATGTGAATTGTATTGTTGTACCTTGAGGGTCATCATCATTATCTGTGATTCCTCTCATGCCTGTTAACAGCTTACATCATTGGCTAGTAACCAGGTGATGTCTTTTCATGTTCGACTCCAAAACATCTTTTCACATGGATCGACTTTCACTTCGGGCGAAGATTGAATGATTTTGAAGACCCCGGATCTAGTTTCATCCGTCTGGGCTGTGATGTATTTAGGAAAATAAAGACATCAAATGTACATCATTGTTACACAGATGATTATCCAGATGAAAGGATGATGTCTATATCAGAATCATCAGTCTGCCACACAGACAATTGTCTATCCTATGTACATGAAAATGAATTTATAAAGCCGAGAATGGGAATGGCCGCCTTAGCTAGATCATGAAAATATTATCAAGATAATGTATTGTATTCTATCTTAATACAGGTCGCCTTCCAGTTCGAAAAACCTCGGATCCTCATGATAAAGCATTTCACCTGACATCAAAAGATTTACCACCTCATGCTTTAGGGGGCAAATGTTATAGACATATTTGGGCACTGCAACCCCAATTATATATGTCCATAAACCAAGGGCCTCTGAGTCCCTAAAAGTGTTGTTTCATAACCTAAAGGAACAAGGTCAGCTGATTACATCATCTCCTAGAAGTTCTCCATGGAAAATTGCTCAGAACTGGTCAAAACTAGACCATACAGATAGCTAAGTGCTAAGGGTGCAATGCATCTCACTTGCCACATGCAAAAAGTGTGATGCATACTAAAAATCCCTTCTATAGGGTGCGATGGGCGAGAGTAGACAAATGGAAAAGACAATTTGCAAGGTGGATGATCATGGAATCTTCCGAAAACTTATCCAGTGACACTTGCCTCTTTAAATTTGGCCAGGGATGAGTAAGAGATCATGAATCTCCAAGTTGAACCAAGAACTATCAGAGAGAGGACACTAATCAAAATCCTAGAAGCTAACTCACCCCCCTGCAAACACCTATATATGGATCCCTCATCCCAGAGATCCAAAGGCTGGAATCTTGTATTTTGTAAGGAAGTGTTGTTGGTTTCTTGGCGAAATATCATAGTGTTGGGTGATCTAAGCTTTTCATGAGGTGAAGAAGGGCTTTCATGCTGGGAGGATGACACTGGGTCAGATCAATGGGTTGTAATACTCTCTTCTACTCTTTCTATCAATATAGCTATTTAATTTTTCCTCCACATTCTTGTATGTTTGATGATATATGCATTTGTGTGGTCAATATATATCTGCTCCTATATTTTTTATGATTGTAGATCTCTATACTTTGAAGGTATTATGATGCTTTGACTTTACAGGTGCTCTTTGAAAAAAGGTAAGCAGGGAAGGAGTGGTAAAGACCTATCAGTGGGGAGAGGAAACAAGCAAGGAGCCAAGCGAAAGACTGAGGTTGGTACTCTCTTCTTCTCTCCTATCTACTTATCATAAAGGAAAACGAAAGTAACTTTAGTTTTTTTGTTTCTAATATAGCTACCCATCTTAGTGGGACTAGTAGCTCTGAATGGACACTAGATTTCCCGATAACATCCAACAAGCCCACTCTTGCAAGGATCTATGCATACCACAAACTTTCCTTTCGGGTGTACAATCTATAGCACTAGTGCATGTGTCAACAATTTCTTAAGTTCCCCAAAAATTTCCTCACACTCCTCTGGCCATTTTAACTTTTTCCCTTTCTTTTGAAATGGTGTGATGGGATAAGAAATCTGCGAAAAGTTCTCGATGAACCTCCTATATTAGCCTGTGAAACCCATGAAAGATATCACCTCATCCACATTCTTAGGAACTACCCACTCCATGATGGCCCTTATCTTCTCTAGATCGACCGCAATGCCCTCCTTTGAGACGATATGCCCCAAGTAATGTACCTTAGTCTAAAAGAAACTACACTTGCTGAGCTTAGCATACAACTAATTCTCTCTCAAGAACCTCAACACTACTGTTAATTGCTCGACATGATATTCCTCATTTTTAGAATATACCAGTATATCATCAATGAAAAGAACAAGAAACTTATCTAAATATGGATGCAACACACTATTCATCAAGCACATAAATGTAGCTGGAGCATTAGTTAAGCCAAATGGAACAAAAATGAACACATAATGCCCATACCTAGTTATGAAAGAAAACTTGTAAATGTCCTCCTATTTGATGCATACCTGATGGTATCCAAATCTCAAGTCAATCTTCGAGAACACTGCTACTCCCATCAGTTGATCAAAGAAGTCATCAATCCTTAGTAAACGGTACTTATTCTTGACAGTCACTTTGTTCAACTACCTATAGTCAATGCATAATCTGCAAGTATTATCTTTCTTCTTCAAAAACAATACCAACGCACCCCATGTTGATACACTCAGCCTAATGTACCCCTTTTCCAACATTTCCTTCAACTACAACTTTAACTCAACCAACTCAGGTTTTCTCATTGTGAAAGGTTCATTCGATGCTAGACTTGGCCTTGGCACTAACTCAGTAGAAAAGTCTAGCTCCCTCTGAGGTGAAAACTCTGAAATTTCCTTAGGAAATAAATCCTTGAACTACTATAAAAATGGGTACCTTCTCAACACATCCATATCCTAAACTTCCTTACCCTTATCACTAGAAATTTGCACCTATGAATAACTGACATCATTTCTAGTGGCTACGGTTTGCTTGCATATTTGTCACCATCCTAACTAATGTAGCTTTATTCTTACCTTGTAAGATCATTGGTTCTTTGTTGTCATCAACACACTCAATAAATTTATCATAAAAATCTACCTTGGATTTATGAAGATACAACCATTCCATGCCCAACAACATATTTTATGAACCCAATGGTAATACGTTCAAATTTCTTGTGGTAGGAACATTAAATTCAAATTCACAAGTAATTACCCATTGATGAACTTGTTTCTTCATACCTATAGCCAACTGCACTAACCAAGATTCTGCATGCAATTCCTTAGTCAAGCCATAGGTATGAACCAAGTCATAACTAATGTAGCTAGCATTAGATCCATGGTCAATTAAAATAGAAATAACTTGATCACAAAGCTTACTTTCCATCTCAATGATAGATGCCTAATGCTTTGCCTCTTTGTTATCCAATGCTCGATAGATAGGTCAAATACTCTCACCAACATCCCCGACAGTTTGTGCCTCCTGCGCACTGTATATTTGAGGTCTACCACCCTGATTATATAGACTGTATCTCCTATGATGGTCTTTGACACAAGTGATCCAGATTTAAATAGGAACGCAACCAATTACAGAGATAACCATATACACAAATATGCAGCGGCAATAATACTTCATTTCATTAATGGAAAATACTGAAATATGCTTGCAATCAGAAATGGAAATAAACTAGCTAGGGCGATGGTAGCTATCTCTGAGAAGAGATGTGTGGGCTACATGCCTCTGAACTGACTTACAATGAGGCTCGAAGGCCTATTTATTGTTGAGAAACAACGAAAAACCCTTAACATTCCAAAACCTAACCCTAGGAGATGAAACGCCAAACTGTGGGCCCCGTTTGGGGGTAAGTTGGTACATCAACTTCCCGGGGTCGTAACTTTAGCATATGATCTCCGTTTGACGCGTACAATAGCTCATTAGAAGATCTATTCGAGCACTATCATTGTTGGAACGGAAACACCGGTCCATGTTCCATGGACCCGTGTTGCCCCTGGGATCCCAAAAAACGTCGTTTAGGGCCTCAAAACGGCTCCGGAAGTTCAGGGCCTGAAAAACTGCTAAAAATAGTAAGTTGTGCTACAATTAAGGAAACTGAAAATGCTGAGAAAGACAATGGTGGGGGTCCATGTGGACTTGGCAGGTGGCCACCAATATCCACCTGGATCATTCCTCCCCCCTTAGGAAGCAATGGTCCCCATTGCGTTGAGCTCCCCCATGAGATGAGGCAACTTCTGCTGAACCTGTTCCCTGGTGAACCACTTGCCC
>APFE030156343.1:0-10342 GCA_000404065.3 Pinus taeda
ATGGCTAGACTTGAAACAGTAAATTGGATTTGTAATAATATCGGATGTTTTCATTTTAATAACTAAAATTGAAATAGTGACAGTTTTGTTGGATTAATCGATTTCACTGCTTAGAGGTATTTCTTAAAAGCATTGATTGAGATTTTTGTTAGTGGTGTCATTTGAGATTTTTGTTAGTGGTGTCCTTTGTGATTTGTGTTATAGTGTTTGAGTGGATTTAATGTGGATTTTTTGGTCTCACTTGTTTAAAATTTATCAGGAATGAGTAGTTATTTCAGCTTTTATTAATGTATGTTGATTCATTATTTAAGTAAAACTATATTATTTGGAATGATTCTATTATTTTTAGCTATTATTTATTAATGTAGGTTGACTCATCATTATTATTTAAGTAAAACTACATCATTTAGAATCACTTTACTAGTGGTAAGTGAAGGGCAGTGTGAAGAAGTGGGTCTCTTGTCCCACAAACAAATCCCTCAGTAGTCACCTTTATTTCAGTAAAACCACATCATTTGTAATGGCTCCACTGTTATATATGTAAGCTGACTCATCACTATTATTTAAGTAAAACCACATCATTTAAAATGACTCCAATAATAATCAATAGAAAACAGACTTATCTATCAAAATTTTATACCATTAATCTATTAAAAAAACTTTAACCCAACAAAATAATTTTAAACCATAATCCAAACCTTCAATATATTTAATTATTAAAGAATTTAAACTTTAAAATTAAAATTTAAAAATAATAAACTTTTCAACATAACATGATTATTAAAATATTTTTATAATAAAAAATATTTCTTTACACACAGGTTAAGATCTGAAAGATCAAATTAATTACCTATAAAATCAAATCAACGCGATGGGATGGGATGAGCAGACTCACGACGAATTGGATTCGGAGACAGTGTACCGTTTACAGGTTTAGATACGGGAGACTTTTAATATTTTGTACGAAAAGTTAAAATGAATATTGCCATACAAATTTTGTATAGTCTTTTAAAAAACAATTGGCTAAAATATTTCAGAGAAAAGAAGATCTTTTCATAGAGATGGTAGATTTTGAAATATTCATATTATTATGAATATTAATAAAATAAAATTAATTGTTTAAATTGTTGGAGTCACCATTGTTGTTACATCAAAATTCATAAGTGTTAGTATAGACGCATTTCTAGGGGAGCTAATAAACTTCTCCCAAGGCAAGCCCAATGTATTTTGAACTCAAGACTTTTGGCTTTGATATCATATAGTCGAATCAAGATTGCTGTTACACCAAAACCCACAAGTGTTAATAAACAGACACATCTCTAGATTTAAGCACATCCTACGAAACACATGGGAGCATTAACCTTTTATTGATCCTATTTCAAAAAAGAAAAAAAAACACAAAACTTACCACTAATCTACCATCAAGATAAGTTCAGCAGCAATGGAGCCAACACTGTGCTCACTGTACTTAATTAGGGTTGAAAGCGCAGTCACCTGCCATGGCATCTGTCAGGCTTTTTTTTTGTGTCTGATACAAGCTGTAAAGGTTCTGGTGAAGATCTTTGACTCTGGTCAAGCGTTAAGGTTTAGATCTTGTCAGCGGCAGCTTCTTGTTTTATTTCCGTTCCTTGCAGGGCAATAGCCAATAACCAGAGGTTATAGCAGCAGCTGCAACAACTCGAATCCAGAATAAGTCACTCAGATTCAGTTACTTCTTTCTTTCTTGTTTTTTTTTTTTTTTTTTTTTTTTTTTTTCTTCTTCTTTCTTTTTCAACGGTTAATGAAATCCATTATTTTTCAACAGTTAATGAAATCTGTCAAAGTTCACTTGAATTTTCACCCATCTTGCTGAAAAAAAAGTTGAAACCCTCATCGTTTTTCTGTGAGCGGCATCGAAATTCTTCGTCAAACTCTACATTATCGGTCAAGAGCGACTCCTAAAGCCATTGCAAGATTATGCTTTCATTGAGCCAGGTTCATATAAATCCATATTAGATCAATTTGATTCTTGGATATTGTCCTAAAAAATTGTGAAAAGTGCAGTGAGTTTCTCCAAAATTAACTCCCACTATCATCATCTACAATTAGCTCCTACCATCAATTTTTTTTAAATAAGGAAAAATCTATTTTTGTTATTTTATTAAGAACAAAAAATTACAATTCCTAGGTTCTTTCCGAGCTGGCTTTGATGCATATATATTATATATATATTATATATTGTCAACTAATTAGATAGAAATAAACTTTTATCTTAATATAGGAAGAGTAGAATAAAAAAAAATTAAAAGAAAATTGAAATACTAAAACATCATTGCAAAATTTTTAGATAGAAATTATTTCATTATTTAAAATTAATGCTTTCTCATGTTAACCATGAAAGTATTTTCCTTGAAGGCACGCAACACATGTCATTGAATTGCTCTTGGAGTTGGGAAATCTTCCTCTAACATGCCTTTAAATGAAGAATTTTCAGATCAACCTTCTAATTAAAGGAATCCACTAAAACTTTAGAGTCTCCTACCAACTTGAAAGCTCTCACAGGTTTCCACAAGGCGACGTGAAAGGTGACCCAAATAGCCACCTCTTTCTTACCAACTTGAAAGCTCTCATAGGTTTCCACAAGGCGATGTGAAAGGCGACCCACATAGCCACCTCTTTAGCAACAAAATTTGTGCCTTTACCAATTCCCATTTTGCATTCAAACATCACATTCTCCAAGAAGAAAAATACAACTCTTGCTCCACACACGTGCCTTTCACTGGCACCATCAAATAATCCACATACCTCACCATCAGATATCTCCAGAGTTTTTCCATCCTTTTTCTTTTTGAATTTTAATGGCTTTCCCTATTCAATAAAATAATCCCTTATGTTATGAGGAATTAAACTAGAAAAGGTTGTAGTATTTTGAAAATGAGCTTTATTCCTTCCTAGCCAAACCCCCCATAACACAAATATCGAAGGAAATTGAATGACAAATTCCTATATCTACGAGTCTAAACCCATAAGCATTCTTCCACAAATTCACCTACCCATCCTCCCTTTAAGTTAAAACAAGACATTACAAATTTCCACACAAAAATTACAAAGGGGCAAAAAACTAAAAGATGTTCAATCCCTCTTATCCTTGTTTTGTTAACACATCCCAAGTAGGAACTTTTCGTTCAAGAAGAAGCCATAAAAAATACAACATTTTGAAAAACCCCATCCCTTCCACACCACATTATACCGCCACTTATGGACACAAAGTGAATCTTCATGAATTAGTGTTTCATATCCTAGACTCGTTGTGATAGAACCCCCTTGATTATTTTTTATCCACACAATACTATCAATTTCATCTATGATAATTACTGTACCAACTCTTCTAAGAAAATGCAAATATAAGTTCCATTCTTCCTTGAGAATATCTGAAATTATGAGCTCTTACACTGAAGCACACTCTTGATTGTCTACTTTGATAATTCCTCTTCTTGCTACAATTCCTCTTTTTGTTCAGGTCCAAGACTAAAATACCATAAAACTTGAAATTTGCAGCACATCCAACCCATAGATCAAGACCAATTAAAACATTTGCACCATTCCCCACCTTCCACATGAACCATTTCTCCATCACTTGAATTCCACTTACCATATTGTGTTGATTTTTTTATAGCATTGGGAGGTATTCAAGTTGACCCTAGATAGACCAGTCAACCCAAAAAGAAGTCAAGACGGTTAGCCAATGAAGGGACATATCCCTTGGGTTGTGTTGCCACTGTGACAAACACCCTCCAAAATTTTGTTACACTTGAATTTTGAAGCCTACTTGTGATCCTAGGATTTGTTGTTCTGTGACCATTCATATTTTTTTCATGGTCGGTTGATGTTCCCTAAGATTCTAGGTGTCAAAGTCATTTTCTTATTCATGCTTAGTTCTCAAAGAATTCACAAGTGCACTTCTCTCGATGCAAGCTTAAATAGGCATTCATAACTCTTAAAGGTAAGTCTTGCACAATCACAAGTGATAGTGACTACACAATCCACAAGCACAGTTTACTATGCAACACATGTCGACAATAAGTGCACACTCTCCATTGACAGTTTCCCTCACTTTGATTGCAATTTTACTTCTATTTTGGCGAGTTTTCTAAATTGTCGCTTCGACGCACCTTTGTTTTCACAAGTGTAACATTCATGTTTGCAACTATCGTTTATCTTCCATTTACTTTAATAAGTGTCATTTTCATGTTATCTTCACTCCAGCGTGTGTCTCTTTCACTCTCTTTAAGCATTTTCATGCATCGTTTGAACTTTTCTCTTACTTTTGTAACTATAGTCTTTTGATCAAGGAAGTGTCACACGTTGTAAAAGCGGAGTTATGTTTAATTTCAAGAGGAAACTTTGGTACCAATGGGTCATATCTATCATGGAGACATGTATTCAACTCATTCCAAAACTTTTATGCATTTTCATACTAGTTTCGTCACTATCTTCATAAAGTATATCTTAAGTGTCACACTTGGAGGAGAATGTTGTTTTGTCATTGAATCAAGGGGATCATGTTCATTCTTAGTGTTGAGCTTTTAATGTTGTGTCATTGATTGTGTTGAGCATGTGATTGTGTTCAAGTCCAAGTGGTTTCATCTCTTCTTCATTGATTCCACACTTAGTCAAATTTCGGATGTTTCATGCCTAACCAACTTGAGATCACTATGACTTCTCGAAATGCGCATTGTGTAGTTGCAAGCTTCAAGCATGCACCTTTGCCTCCTGGTACTGTGCAATGCACAATCTCTGACTTCCAAAATTCTGCATTGCATAGTCATAATGCCTAACCTCGGACTCCTAGTCTCTAGAACTACACAATCCTTCCTCCCATCCAGTCTCCTCTTGTGCATTGCATAGTTTCAACCAACAATATGTCTCCTTGCCTTCCTAAATTGCACACCTATGCAATCCTACTCCTAAACTATGCATTGCACAGTTATAGTGGGCAAGTCTGCCTCACTGTGACCCTTAATTGTACAGTCTTGTCTCATGGGCCTTCAATGTTGTCAACTACGTAGTCATAAGCATAAATACCTCACTCCTAGCCTCTGGAACTATGCACAATGCAATCCTTAAGCCTTCTCCCCTATCCAATACTAAGTTCAAGTTCAATCAATGATTTTCATGATGTGGGTTAAACTAGGAGTTTTCTGGACTGATGTCATCTTGTCATGAGTAATTTTCAGTTGTAGGTGCCATATCTTGATATGACAAGATGACGATCGAAGAGAAGGACAAAGAGACAATGATATAAGACACTTGTGAAGCGGTAAAGACAGGTTGATCATTGAACAAGAAGATGAAGGGACACTAGATTGTGACAAAAGTTGGAAGATCAAGATCATAGTGAAGACTCCTTATTTTCAACCCCTTGGAGGGTGAAGATGAAGAACAAAGTAGATATTTTATGAAGATGAAGTACTGAACAAATCTCTCACAAAGATTAAAGACAAAGCAGTAAGAAGAACAACTTGGCATTGCTATCTCACCATGAAGTCCATGCCATCATTATCAAGTTGTAATTTGTACTAGACTCATCACAATGTTATGTGTCTTTCCACATCATTTGTGGATGTAACGATGTAATTATCAAAAGGAAAAAATGTAATGTGTGGAAGTCCAGGAGTCATATGTGGAATATAAAAAGTCACATACTTATATATGGACAAAAGAGTCTTTAGGAAAAGTCCAAAAGTCATATAGAAGTCCAAAGGTCACATTAGAAGTCCAAGAGTCATGAGGTTAACTAAAGAGTCATAGGGATATGAAATGACATTCTTTTTGTTATAAAATAAACCTCATAACTCAAGCAAATGGTTTTTGGAGGCTTAGCCTTTGGAGAGCTAGCCTTGGCTCCTCTAGCTTAGCATAGGAGAGCAAACCATTCTTTCGAGAAGCAAGAAGTGACTTAATGTTCCACTATTGGAGCTAGTGGCTCATCGTTATAACTTTGTACTTGTATTTTTCACTAAATAATTAGAAGCACACTAAACCAACACATTTTTATGCATATATCGTGAATATTGTAAGACTATTCTTTAGATGTTTGTGGTATATGTTTTGTTCATATTTACTAAGGAAAATGAACTACTTCATTGGCTTTGGTACTTATCTTGTTGAATGTGTGTTGTATTTTCTTTAATTTTCATTGTTTCTATATGAACTATTTTTCTAGATAACAAAATAATATTTCCTTTCTCTTGTGTGCCTCTCTTAGGATAGTAATATTACTTTCCTTCTAGAGGCCCACCCTTTACTTCCCTCTAGTGAAAGTCTCATTTTACACATTGCAATTGGTATTTCACAGTATCAACTTACTTGTTGATTTCAAAGGTTATGTGCATACTCTCGTATGTAATTCATTGTAGCCAAGGAAAACCTTAAGTTATGGTGATCGGGCAATACTTCAGATTGGGCTCTTACTCCAAATGATGTGAGGTATAACTAGGACTTCACATCAAGGAGACCCACTTAGTGGACGAATTTCCAGCACTGTCAACAGTTGACGCTAGAAGGAGGGAAGATGAAAAGTTATGCCTATTGAATCTCTTTTGAACCTCTTATATTAAATGTCTCTTCCCCAAATCATACTCTCGGGGTGTTTTTCCAATAGACCCAATGGTAAACTTTTTATCCCCGATGAACCTCTTTATGACTTGTCGCAATTCAAGTTTGATGGTGGGGATGATACATCCATATCCGACCATGCATCTCTTTTTCCTTAAGTTTTGTTGGACACCTAACCCTCTAAGGGTTGGTGTGGAGGCTGAACAAACAAAAGGAGTCCAAGGGACCACTTGGAATATGAAACCAAGGGTCACTCCTATGTATTATAAATATGTGTCATTGTGAATAAGAAAAGAAATCTAATGTTTATCTTTCCTATTTTGCCTCCACCATGTATGTGTTTAACATGGTATCGAAGCTCAGGTCTTTAGGTTTAGGCATTCTGCATACACATTCATAACTCCTCTTTGTTCGAGCTCTTCTACTCATCAAATCTACCATTCTAACTAAGCCTGGCAGCCCTGACGCTGACGCTTCCATTGGTCTGACAGTTTATTCATTGACTTGAAAATTTCTATAGCGCTGCCTTCTCTGCTCCTATTGTTGCTTGATAGCTGCATACAAAACGCTTAGCCTTTTCTGTGCTCTCCCCTCTCGTTTCCATACTCGATATATATGGTATTGTAACTGCGATATATATGGTAACGCTACTCCAATTTAAAGGCCTCCCATTTTGAACATTGCTTCAATACATCTCCACGATCATACCACTCCATTGGCTATACGCTGGCTATGCTTTGGCACCAACCCACTTGGCTTGGCCCTCCCCCTTCCCTTGGAATATGTGAATCTGCTCCAGTATAACGTTGTCCAAACAGAGCCCAAGTCATTCCCACTATCACCTCCATTGTTGTCACATTGAGAAATGGCTCTTGAATTGTTTCATACATACGATAGAGCATGTTAAAGCCTTCAGTATTTCTCATCATCTCTCGCATGAGTTGAGGATTCCTTGTTGCATCCAAAGTCTATCTAAGAGTGCCAGGATCATTGAGTATGTGTGCAAGGTCTGGGTTCCTGTAAAAAAAAATCGCCATTTGCGTATTACTCATAATCAAGTTTCGCATCAAATCAAGGTTGTTCATAAGGTTCTAAATGGCAGGAATATTCATCATTTCACCACATAGTTGAGGTAAATACCTTCTCCTGTTGCTTGAAATAGCCGCGATGCTGCCCATAGCAACTCGTCCGAATATCCACTTGATGCATAGTACTTCTTTGCTATGTTGATACTCTCATCATATAGCCCATGATATTGGTCCGCGAATGCAAATAACTGCTTTGCATGCTGTAACAAGGTAGATGAATACATTGCATTCGATATTGTGAAGGCAATAGAGGTTGCTACCATTGCAGCTGTAGTTTCACTGGCGAGATCAAGCACACTGTCCCCACATAATAGCAGCTAATACCTCTCCAACTTTACCGGATCCAATATATGTTCTAGGGTTTGGACTGCCCAACTTTTGATACGTAGAACCAGCAACATTCAATCCTACCGTATCAGCTAATTGGGACAACTCATGGAGTGACTCTTTGATACCAAAGAAAGTATCATTTCCATTCCGTTCAATGCCAACAAGATTTTTGTTCCTTGGGGAAATCTTCTACGTCCGGCGTTCGAATCACTGTAGTTCCCCCTGCTAGTTCGAATTCCTTAACTGCTAGTTTAACATCAGAAGGTTGTAGTTCCAAATTCAAGGATTCACCAACGGCCTTTGCCTTCGTGAAACCGAGAGGCCTTGCAATAAATCCTTCAGAAGGCCTGAAAAATTCAAGTTTTGGACCTTTTGAATTTAAAGGCTTCCATCCACAGTATGTCCAAATGATGGCCGCTGGATTCGTGTAAGAGAGAGCATTCATGGCTGATTTCAGAGATTGCATAGATACAGTTCTCCTTTGGAGTCACGTGTATTATAATATAAGCTTGGTCTTCAATGGAATTCGTGACTGATGGATGCATTTTACACTTCTCGGTGTCATGGTCGAATGTGTGGTGCCAGAGTTTCATGAACAGCACGCGGATCCTGCTCTTGCAAGACCAGTGATCCCATTGATCTTTGCATAGAAACTGCTGCGTCCAAGTCTAGTGACGCTCGAGGATGAAATTCCAAAATTCCATTGGCAAGAAGGGGCTTTCACTCAGCGGATCCTTTCGGTGGCCTATGCTCAGATCCTCCTCCAATCTCAAGCTCATCTGCAGTATCCTAAAAATCTGAGGTGTAGTATCCTGAACATTTGAGGAAAATTGCAAAAGATTTTCCTTGAAAGTTGCAATGGTTGTCCACATCGTATCCAATTTCAAACTCGAGTTTTATTTGAAAAATTAGCTTCAATTAAGGGCATTTAACAGAGGTTACATGTATCGCTTCCTTTGCTTCACGTCTCTAAGCAACAGAGTCAAGACATGCTTTCTAGCAGTGGAAAAGAAGATCAATCACTATAGTCGAAGGTCGAGAGATCGAGTCCTGCAGCGCAACAAGATTCGAGGAAGGAGAGTATTGCACCTGTGCAAGACATCCAGAGGCGATTCGAGAGGGTGATGATAAAGAAAAACCTACTGTAGTTGTGGAAAAATCAAATGAATTGCTGCAACGAAAAAAGGCAAAAGCACGTGAGCAGGCCAAAGACTTGGCTGGAGAGCCACCAATATCAAGTCATGCGCAAGCAGGGAAGGAAATTTATCGAACTGACAAATTTCTAGATCTGAATCAAATTCACTTTTCTGCTTCGTGTAGTTCAACGTTTTCTAATCGTGGGGTTTTTGATAGCATAGATTCATTGGGTTGTCTGTACTTGCCTTATCGTAGTACAGGGAAGAGAGCTTCGATTCATATAGACAATATAAACTGATTAATTCTCTTATTGTTGGTGTAATTTTAATACAAATTGACACACTTTAATTTTAAATTTGACTTGTCTAAAAAATGCCTTGAATTTATGAAGTATTATAGTTCTTGAAGACTTTGATACAATTTATTGTTGATGACACCATTCGAATCAGCAAAGACTTTCTCCTAGAAATCCAAACTTGTCTGCAAAATGCATATGACAATATTGATTTTTTGCAACTTGAATCATAGCTACAACAAGAGGAGTTACAAAAGTATAATCATGATTCTGAACTTGTTTATGTTTAGAACAATTCTCCTTTTGAGTTAGAAATTGACTCCCATTAACATGCATAAACTAATCAAGACAGTAAAGTTGAGGCTGATTCAAGAGCAGATGTGAATGCATATTTAGAAGTCCAGCCTACACTTCCCAAGCCAATCATCAGACCTTGGGAAGAGCTTGTCCATAACAAGCACAGAACAGGTCTTGGATATGAGAAGGGTGTGTCCTTTCTTATTCCATATTACTCAAAGTCCATCCCATTTCAGAGCGCTGGATTCCTTCATGACAGTTCACCTTCAGCTTCTACTCCTCTTCCACAGCAACAACAACAGATTGTGAAATGGCAACATTGTGACCGAGTTGGCCATATGAAAGATCACTATTTTGATCTTCATCCATGTGAGCACTTTCATAAAGCCATCCATTCTTCACACATATGCTTCAGAAGCAAGACTACTGCAAGAACAAAGATTCATCTTGGATGGATCGCTTCTTGGCAATGGGCACATCAACATCTGAGAAGATATTTCAGTCATATGTCTGAACTTGTTCTAGAGTATTGAACAGTCTTGCAGTTGAGTTTTCTCCATCATCTCACCTTGTATCTGACAGGGGGGGAAATGATGGT
>APFE030156348.1:0-15757 GCA_000404065.3 Pinus taeda
AGGGGCTTCTTAGGACCTCTCCACACCCTCCTCCACCTCTACAATAGCCAACTCCACCTTCCTTCACCACCAAACCTCTACACAATCACAACCAAATAAATCACAAGCATAATGATTTCACATAAAAACACTCAAAAGCACAAAAAGATGTTTTCTTCTCATTTCTTTTCAGAAGTATCTTGAGTAAATGCAATTTACTTTTTTAGTAGTCAATAGCACTCATTTCATCAGTTTCCATCTCTTTTCTTGTAAAAGTAGGGTTAATAGGTATATCAGGGTTTGCTTTACATTTCATTTTTCCTTCTCTTTATGCAAATAGAATAGCCTCTGTAGTGTTAGCTTTCTTTGATCACAATTAAAAGCTTCTTTTGAGAACTCATAGAAGTTGGCTTGAGCTCATTAGTGATCTTGCACCAGCTGACGAAGTGACAGCTTGCAATAAGAGCTAGTACTTGTGCATACAACACTGTCGCTTCCAAGTTTGTTACGAACTACCGGGTTGATAAAATTAAAGAAGGAAGCCTCAGGAGTTGCAACATTATTGCTGTAATACTGGTGCTCACCAATGTTAAGTCCTGAACTAAGGCTTGATAATTTTTAAGGTGACTAGAGACACAATGTATGTTTTTACATACCTATTTTATTACTATCTCTAAATCTCCAAATACTTTCAAGAATTTGAATTCAAGACTGATTCCTTTTTGCATTCCTTGAACGAGTGCTTCATATTCTACCACATAGTTTGTGCATTCAAACTCTATCCTATAGGTAAGCATGCTCTTTTCATTTTTTGGACTAACTAAAATACAACCTATAGAAATTCTCACTGTAGATCAACAGATTATGCAATATGCTAAAGAAAAATACAAGATCTACTTCTACAACAAACTTGCGGAAGCTTAATCAATTTTGAGCAAGATCAAATATAACACATATAACAGATGAAGAAGAAATCATACACATGAAACACATAAGAATACTTTGGGGAAAGCCTCAGCTAAAAAACCCCAATCTCTGTATTATTATACAAGTGGAAATATGCCCAGATTACACAAAGCTTTAGCTCACAAGCTATCCAGCTCTCAGTACAATCCCTCAATGTTGCTCATAGACAGTCAAAGGCTTCCCACAAACCTTCTCCTCTGCTCTCCAAGCCTCCTATTTCCTTGCGCAGTTTCTCCTCCGTCCTCAAGCTACCACTTGTGTGTAATAATCCCTCACACATTGCTCTGACCTCTGAAATAACTGCGAAAACCTGAAGGAGATAATTCCTTCTGCATGGATGAGTTTCCTATATAGGAAAATTCCTCCAACTGATAGTACATTGTCCCTTCCTCTAATCTCAATTGGGTCTTTGACTGAACTGACATGCATGAGTTATTTATGAGAGAATATTCAGTTATCAGAAGTGCAACAGTTACATGCGTGCATGCATTAACTAATTGAACTCACAATTAATTCCACAAACTATTGGAACTAATCTAACTGGACTTAAATTAGTTAACTAAGCTAACTAATTACAACTCAATATTACAACTCATCCTTATCTCTTTAATTGATGGATAAATTCCTCAATCAATGGAGAAATTGTTGCATGTCCCCACATAGACTTCATGTTTGGTTTTCTACAACAAATTAACTCAAGATGAATTAATTAATTATTTTACAAATAGCTGCTAAGATCAAATTCGAGTTTTACTTCTCAATTTTAGTTCAGGGACTAACTAAAATTGGAATTCATCTCGAAATGCTATCTTTAGCACTTCCATTTTTCATTCCTTTTTGCTATGTCCAACACTGGTACCTGAAATGCTATTTTTACCATTTCTATTTTTCGCATTTCTTGTTGCTATTTCCAACAAACCAGCTCCTTTATTGTCATTAGACTTTGATCCATCGAAATGAAGTGTTCAAAATAAATTATCTACAATATCATTTACAAAAGAATCTACAATATCTATACATCTGAATGAATCTGTTTGTGAGAATTGTTCAATCCTGGAAGACAAATTATTGTCACCAAAAAATGATCAACTAGACATTTTTAACTAGGTGGATCAAAATACACCATGTAGCATTAATTTTACCATAGGAAAATCACTTTCACCATGGAAAATAATTTAGTAAACCACTTTTATTAAATTATTTTCTAATTTAAATTTTAAAAAAAGACCATGAGAATAATTAGATAATCATTATCTATTTACTTTTTTCTAGGATTAATTATTAAATCATTATTTAAATAATTATTCCTTGTCACATTTGACTAAATCCTATAGGAATAATTAAATAAATCACTATTTATTTATTAATCCCTATTTCCATTATTGGAATAATTGTTAAATCACTATTTAATAATTATTTCAATTTCACACCATTCTTAATCTTCACGAAATAATTAATAAATCATTTTATTTGTTAATTATTTCTAAATAAAGATATTTAACCACTATAAATATCTTTTCTCTCTCCAATAAATATAATAACATATTTCAAGTGGTTAGATCTTGATTTGGTCAATATTATTTTATTATTCTCCATTTTGAAGATTAACTCAACACTTTGCTATAAATAAGAGGGTTTTTCTTTCATTCTTCACCATGATCACAATCATAATCACCATTATCGTACTTTTTCTTTGAGCTCCCATTTGCATTCTCCACATTTTTTTATGGGTTTCTCACATATTGAGAGAGAAGATCATTTTCTGAAGCATCAAGGACATGAAAATACCTATCCCATGGAGGGGGATTTACAAATCCTTTTGTAGATCTCCTTCACTAGATGTTTTTTAATGAACAATTTATTAAATTAAAATCTTTCCATTCATGTTATTGCATTGGAAATCTTTAACACTACTTTCTATTCTAGATCATCTATACCTTTTTTTCCACGTTTTCCATTTTTATTGTAGATCTGAATCGCAAGCAACCATCAACTTGTTGTTAGGGTCATGTGTCACCTAGTGACTTAAGTGAAGTGTTTTTGGTACACCTTCCAAGAAATTTCACCCTAACAAATGGCGACTCGACTGGTGTAATAAAAAATTTCTTGGGTAACTAAATTTTTAGAAAATTTCAGGGTTTTCTACAACTATTTTTAGCCTCTCAATTTCTATTTATAGTATTATTTCATTTTTTGTCAAATTTTCAAATTCCGGTGGTTTTTTAGTTCTTTTTGTAGACCTCACAAGTACCAATTGAGCAAGAGAAGGAAAAATTTGTCTGAGATTTTCCGAATGATTTTCCCAAGAGTAAAATAGACTTTTCAGCCCTAGATATGCATTTCAGATCACACTATTTGCCCCAAAACCAGTGTTTTCCATTACTCTAGATTAGTACCTGTGTTTTGGAATTTTTCTGGAATTTTTTTAGAATTTTATCAAAATTGCTGAGAGTGTTGTCTACAAACTGGGTTGGGTAATTCACCTATGTTTTAGTATCCCCTAGGTCTACATATAGTCGATTTGCCTCTTTAAGGAAGGCAAAAGCCACCTAGGGTTTAGAGTACACCTCCACATTGCTAGGAATAGATTTGCTGAGTGAGGAGTCTAGGGTTTTCAACATTCTCAACCACTAATTTTTAGAGTCTAATATATTACTTTTAAGATATTTTGGATAGTTTTCTTTTATGTTTTATCCCTTTAAGAGTTTGGGTTTTCCTTTCCCCTTTAGGATCCCCTTGAGCATCCTCGGTTTTAGAGCTTCATATCCTATCCTTTGCAACATTTTTCACCTCTATGTTTTTCTATTTGTCTACACCATTTACAGTATATTAGTGTGTCTAGATATCAGTCCCTTGACATTAGATCATTTATCCATTTTTATGTGTCTTTGAGTAGCTTGTTTTCCCTCTCTTACCTAGCTTCTTGGTAAATCTTGTGGGTAAGGTTTTGTGTGTTTGATTAGCTGTTTATTTTCTGTCATTTTCAAATTTATTTACAGTATTTTAGCAATTTATTTTCAGCAGCACATGGCATCATAAAACTTTCTCAATTAACTCATCCACTCGAAACATTATTTTCACACACACCCCCTAAGCGAATGTGAGCTTGGTTAATGCCGCGAAGCCAAGACTTGAAACACTACACCTTAAAAAATCAATGCACATACATTAAACCCACTTCAACACCAAGGTAAAACAATCTTTGTAGTGTAGGTGTAGGATCGGTGGGATAGGCTTCCAATAACACCCATCGATCCCACGGTTCAAAGTCGGAGTGCATTAGAAACCTGATTTAGAGGGCGTTAGGCTAGGTCATCGTGTGAGCGGTTGTCCTCGAGGCTACCCAAATTGTGCCAGGGAATCTCGTGCATTGGATGAATACCAAGAAGCTCAAGTCTAAACCACCATTGTGTGATGAAGGTAACCGCAAAGACCAATTTTAGAAAAACACCCTATAGGATTGGTTATGGGAAGTAGTTGGTTATCTACCGCGCCTTTCTCTGGATAGCTCTGTTTGTGGGGATCAGATTCCATCAAGTAAGAAGTTCTTTGGAAGGCCATATGAAATGGTACATCTAGGATTATTTGAGGATTTAGATCACCTATAAGCTAGAGGTATTTTTCTTTGATTGGACATGTTTTCTTGTATTAGAGTAACATCATTAAAATAGTTAGTTTACACTTGGCACCACTACGCTGGGAATTTGCTTGTTGTTTGTTTCTCTTTTATTCCTATCATCACCCTTTAGTTCTTAGATCATTATTGTCTTGAATTCATTGCGCCCCCAAGGAGTTTGGTGTGTCGGATTCAAGGTCTTCACCCTCAATTCCCGTTTGGACATATTACTCCTCCTCGTTGAGTTAGATTTCATCCTCCCGGTCCTTCATTGAGTCATCATTCTGATTCTGATTCCACTTATATCCCTAGTTCATCCTTTGATTCAGTGTCTTCTCAACCCTATATCGCCACCATGTCAGGTACCAACATGGGTGTGAGAAACCAAGAAGGTAACCTAGGTACCAACCAGGGTACCCCCACCAATGTGGTCACTCCTACTCCCTTGCTTCCTTTTATGGCTGGTTTGAGTCTCCCTGATTTCAACCAATTGCTCAATGATCCTTTTCCAAATGATCCTACTTGGATAGCTATGCCTACTAAACTTCCTTCAGACATCCCAAAGTTTGAAGTTAATCCTAGAGAAGATCTAACTAATCATGTTTGCTCCTTCCACATGTGGTGTTCATCAAATTCTATTACTAAAGACACCATCCTTCTTTGTCTATTCCAATGCACGCTAATTGGAGATGTTGCTAAGTTTTATGTCGATCAACCCAGAGCCACTCATTCTACTTTTTAAACTCTTTCCAAAGCTTTTCTTTCCTATTTCCAGTTACCTCTCTGTTATGACACTGGTACCAAACTTTTGACTTTTTTCAATCAAACTTTTTCCACTCACCTTTCTTGTAGGTTTTAACCCCATACAGAAATTACCTGCATGCAAATTCTAAAACACAGAAAATAAACAATAGCGATAGCATAACACATAAAACCAATATCCTTAGAGATTTTCCCCTGTATCCCAAAACCGGGACTACCAGATTGATTTTTCATTATATTCCTTTCAATGTTACAATACATATGTATACATGCTAAAGCATCCAATACCATGGATCGAAAACCATCGCGCCCAAAACCATGTGTGAAAAACCATGCACAAAACCATAGGTAGGTCCGCCCACCTAATATAAGGTAAAAGAAAAAATTCCTTGGGGCACTACCCCAGACCCCGTAGAGGGGGGCTAACCACCCCCTTCAAAACCCCCTATGACCCCCCTGTTGCTCAATTGGCGCAATGAAGGGGGGCTTCCACCCCCCTTCTAAGCCCTTTGTTTAACTAGGGGAGCTAGACGTCCACATCATTGCCATTAACTATGATTCTTCTGAACATCAATCAACTACACTCGACTATTCATACATGTGACTAATGGGCCTCTAAATTTGACATAAATTAAGGCTCATGCCTCTTAATTAAACATAAATTAAGGCCCATTTGACTATCCTTCAATACATTAAACCTCTCTTTTTTGGATTAGATAATGTGCTTTTAAATTTAGTATATTCATTAGGAAGGTTTATGAATAATTGCATATTTGTGCCTAATATTATTTATTTTTGTGGAATGTTATGAGAATATTGGACAGATTATGAAGATTTGGAGCAGATAATTTAGGGACTTTCTCTCTACTATAGGAGGATCAATATTAAATGATAAATCAAAAAGATATTATGGAATTATGACACAAATTTTGGAACTCCAATGATTGAGAAAATCTAGGAATGTGTTCATTGCCATTTTATGTAGATTCCTAGCATTGGGAACCAAGTCCACTAATCAAGGGATTTTGGTGGGAAAAGCTTCTTCCTTTCATGGGGAATGATTCCTAATCATTTTGTATAAGTAACAAGTCATATTTTCCTCTAGGGGAGATTTTTATTAGTCTTCTTGTGGAAAGAACTCATATTTTTGCAGCTCCATTGTATTTTCTTGTAGAGATGTAATTGTATTACTGAAAATAATGAAGATTGGTTTCATGTTCAGCTCCTACATCTTGTTCTCCTCCATATGTCTCAGAGCTTCCTTGGGCTTGGCCATCCCAGGAGTCTCAGAGCTCTTTTGTATCATTTTCTTTTCTTCTTTTCACTTCTTATTCACATGCATCTCTTCTTCTTATTTCTTTCTATTTCTCCATTTAGTATTAACGATTTTTTGTTGTAGGATTGGGTTAAATGGTTGATGTAAGTTATTTTGTAGGATCAAAATAATTATTTCATTCTTGGAAAATCTTTGGAAGGTCATATTAATCATTGAGCTATTTGGATTAGTCTTCTTATTTCCAAATCTAGATTTTTGGAACTCCTTTTTAGCAAAGAACAATAATTTTGTGCTATTTTTTAGAGAATGATAACGAGCTTCAATCAAGTTGGTTCCACTTTCATTAGATCAAATTCTATTTAATAACAAAATTTACCCCATTTCATTTTCACTTGATTAGGTTAGGCACTTGATATATTTACTAGCTCACTACTTCTCGAATTTCTGATTTTTAGACTAAGTAATTTTCTGTTATTTAATAATTCTTTCTCATGTATAGATGAATTTGTGGATATATGTAGACAATAATGTGTTTTGTCATAGGATCTTCTACATTTTAGGGAAAACTCATCTCGTTTTCCTCATCCAAGCCTCATCCACCCATGTCGCCAAAGAAAAAAATATCATTTTCATTGAGTAAATATACCCATCTTGAAGCCCTTGGTTGAGTTATGGGTAGTGTCCACTACCTCCATGCCTTATTCTTCCATTATTCACCTTTCCCAAGCTCCATTCAACATTGTAGACCACTTCCTAAGCTTTCAGACGACTTTTTGTAATAAAACAGAAGATCCTATAGACATCTTGTAGGAACTAGTACTTCTTGCAGACATCCTGTAGGAAAACATGTAGTGGCCTGTTTTAAGCGGAAATTGAGAAAAATCATCACTAGAAGTCGAGATTAGGCCCCCAATTTCCCTACAAGCCATATGAACCATTTTACTCCTTTTCCTCCACACCTGTCTCCCCTACGAAAAAGCCAAGCAAGATTAGCATTTACATTTTTGAAGCAAAAAGATAAAAAAGGCAAAAGTTATTTTATATTTATTCATACACACAACAGTTAACACTCTCTAGATCATAGATCAGATTCCATGCTCAATTAGTTTAAATCATCACATGTGATAAATAGGGTTTAGTTAGGTTTCTTTTACATTTAGGTCATGATCTTTATGCAATTAGAATATGTTTCTTTCCTTGTACTTTATTTCTTGCAATAGGTTAGGGTTTCCATTTCAGTTCATTTTCTACAATTAGTTTAGGGTTTTATTTCAATACATGCACTCGATTACATCATGACAAAAAAGGAAGGACACATTATATGCTACACATATAATGCCAATACCTCTTAAGTTTTTAATGAACCTCGGTTTGAGAATTAAATTCGGTAGCCTTGGGAGTTGCAGCATTATTGTTGCAATACCGAGGCTCATCACTTTTTGGCACCATTGCCAGGGAGGTGTCAAAGTATGCATTTTTTTCTTCCCTAATTGATTCATTTATTTTTACTTTTTGTAAAAACAAAGAATATTTGCATTAGGCATATTTCATTTCAAAAATAGAAAGGTGCATTGCATTAGTGTTTTCATTCAATCATAAAACCAAAACATTTCTCCAACACCAACCCACGCCCCCATTTGATCACATGGTGCAGTAAGAGCCACATCACCATTCACTTTTGTAGGTAGAATAAGAAGATGGAAAAGAATGTAGAAGAAATGGATGGAGATCCTCTTGGATTTCTCATTCAAGACACTGATGGTAGTGTGCACATGAAGAACATCCCTCCATCTTTTCTTCCAAAATTTCATGGTCTAAGGTCAAAGGATCTGGAAACCTTTCTCTTTTAATTTGAAATCGTTTGTAGATTTTATGGTTACTTATTAAAAACTAAAAAATTGAGATTGATTCTAGCAACATTGAAGGATAGAGATCTTAAATGGTTCATGAGTTTATGGACTAATTAAATAAGATCATGGAATGATATGAAACATATATTTCTAGAAAAATATAAAGATCATGATCTTAAATAAGAAATCTTTAGAATTAATCAAAGAGAAGATGAGATTCTATAGTATCTAATAAAGAGGTTCATGTATAATGTTAAGAGGGAAAAACTACATCATTTACGATATGATACACTAAAAACACTCTTACTTAGAACAATTAGGGATGAGTGGATTGATCTCCTTGATCTTAGGAGTGGAGGTGATGTATACCAACTATCATTTGAAGAAATTTGTGAAACATGCAAACACATATCAAGAGGAAGGGAAAGAGTAAGTAAATCAACATCAAGATCGGTAAGTCAAGCTAAAGTTGGAAATTTCCTTGATAACTTTAAAATAAAAATTCCTAGTAATCTAAGTGAACAAGTAGAAATGTTAAGAATTCAAAATGAGAAAAAAGAAGATGTTGATATTTGTGTAGAATTACATAATGTTAAATATTTCCCCTCATTACCAAGGTTGAAGGAATTTTACCAAGAGGACAATGGAACAAGTCAATTGCCAATGCAACTATGTTATGTAGCTCCAAGAGGATCACGATAGCCTATTCAACCTAGTATGATGCCAGAACCTAATTCACAATTTCAAGCTTATACACATCCATCTCAAACTAATTGGAACACACCCTTTCCTTGGCAACATTGGCCATCTCAACCCCAAAACCAATCTTGGCAACAAGGTTGGCAAGGAACTTATGGTAGCCATCCACAATATCCTCAATATCCTCCATACCCAACTCCATGTTATCCCTACCATTCACCTCCACCAAAACCACAACCCCAACCACATCTATCTCAAATATCCACTCTCACTCAGCTACCTGTACCACCATTTCCAAACCCACACATTAAAGTAGCTCATCCCACTTACAATGCTAAGGTACAACACTTCCAAACATCTCATCTTGAGCTAAATGGTATTCACCATTTCTAAGGAAGAGTATTGCAAAAAAGAGATTCTCATGATATCATTGAAGGATCACATCAAGAAGAAGAAGATTCAAATGAGAATACCAAAGGATCATGGTCTACATTTGATGAAGAGCAAACAACAAAATCAGAGATCGAGAAAGCTCCCTCATGGTTACCATCAAATTGTCCATGTGTTCAAGAGAACAATAAAAAAAAGAGGAAGATTTGAAGGTCATGGTAGAATAATACATGAAGAATGATCCAAACGAGAAAGAAAACCAAATACATCAAAGTTATATTGAGGTTTGGTTCCAGAAAATTAACAAGATGGAGCATCACTCTCTTCTTCAACTATGCTTGATCCTTTCAAGTCAAATCATTTGGTCTCTGAAATCTAGGTACATGTCAAATAATATATTGCAAGCCTACACATCAATTTCTTTGTCATTTTGATGTGCACTTGGCTCCATTGGAAGTATTCGTATACTTGAAAGTGATTTTGTTTTTCATGTAGGGTAGGGTAGAAAAAAAAAAATCTCAGGTGAAAACCTCCTTTGAGGAGCCTCAGATTGGCTCATTTATTGAAAACCTCCATGAGGCAGTCAATGGGTTGGGAAAAAAGAAAAAAGATGAAAAAGAAAAGATCCTAGGTGAAAACCTCATTTGAGGCCCCTAAGAAAACCTACTAGTTGAAAACCTCCTTGAGGCAGCTATTATGTCTGGAAAAAATAAAAAAATAAAAAAAACTTCTCGATGTGTCTCCCTGCTGAATGCATGTACTCTCCAACATTTGTAAGCAACAAAAACAAGTTGGTACCAAAAAAAAACATTCGTCAAACCTAGTCAAAAGAAGTCAAGTTTTGACTTTCTCCTCCTTTGCTCAAATGCTCCAATAAGATCAAGGCCATGCCAATCCATCACCCTCATCTATTTCCACCATCCACCCATCATTCTCAAGTTTTTCCCATTCAGTTTGCTTGTTGTCCTATAAACTATAGGAATGTTCTGTTTTACTACAAGAAACAAAAATACACAAAGCATAAATTTATTTTTGCCATAACTTGAAATCCATGCATCCATTTGCCAATTTTTTTATGGGGAGATACATATGGATGATGGTAACATGCTTAAGCAATTTCAACAAATTCCAGTACACGGTTTCCAAGAAATCAGCCTCCATCACCTACCACCATTTTTGAATTTTATCGATATTTGTGCATCCATTTAAAAGGTTGTTTCATGGGGAGATGCATATGGATAATGGTAACATGCTCAAGCAAATTCAACAAATTCCAGTACACAGTTCCTAAGAAATCAAATTCCATCACCTACAACCATTTTTGAATTTTCTTGATATATGTACATCCATTTAAAATGTTGATTCATGGGGAGATGCATATGGATGATGGTAACATGCCCAAGAAATTTCAGCAAAATCCAATGCGTGTTTTCCAAGAAATCAACCTCCATCACCTTCAATCATTTTTAGTTTTTTCTCGAGATTTGTGCATCCATTGGAAAATATTTTTCTATGGGGAGGTTCATAATGATGATGGCAACATGCCAAAAAAATTTCAAGTCAATCCATTCTACCGTTTGGTAGATATGGGCAAAACAAGTTTACTACAAGAGGCTCTCCCGAATTACTATAGGATCTCTAAAGGAAATTCTGAATTACTACAGAATCTCTACAAGAAGGCCGAGAAGAAGCTACAAGAGGTAATATGATGGAGAAATGGGTCAAAAGGTTAGTTATTCTTTAGGAAAGGTTGATATAGGTCCCCTAACACCTGTACATCAACAAGAAGACAACCCATCAGCAAAATGAGATCAACAAAAAAGAAAAAGGTAGTCAAGAAGATGTACCTAAGTCATTAGCAGCATAACAACATCAACTCAAAAACAACATCCATGTCTCTCCAACAACCATCAGGTAGGTACAAGTATGCAATATTCTTGACCTCTTCTCTTGAGCATATATAGTTAAAAATTTGTTGTCAATTCATGAGTGTTGGCTGGATAAATCGTTCTTGTGGACAAGACCAATATCCCTAGTGTTGAATGATATCTAGCAACAAAGAGCACAAGAAAATCTACTTTTCTCTAAACATGTTTCAATTCATAAATGAATACTAAGAGGTGTAACAGACCCTACCTTGGTCCAACTCTTGTTTGTATCAGTTTTATCCCAACAGCTTCAAGTAGTTCCCTTTTAATAACCTGCATACACAAACAAGCACACATCAAAGCATACCTGCATATAACAAAACATGTTCGTTATGAAGATCAAGGAGCTCATAAAATAAACCATTAGAGATAGTTCCTTGAGAAAAACAAACTTGATTGTATTAACTTTATGAATAAAAGAACCTTACAACCTTTGCCTTGATGTTGCACAAGTTCTTTCCAGGGTCCAGCAGGGGTCTCCTCTACTTTGACAAGCCTCACTCACTTCCCAAATGACATGAAAGGTATGTGATCTCTCCTCTCACAAGCTCAAAAAGGAAGTCTAGTTTTCAGCAGCATTTACCCTCAAGAATCTTCAGCTTTCAACCTCCCCTACAACCAGCCCAATGCATGAATTTATAGTGCAAATGGAGGAAGTTACAGGTCCACCATTGAAGGGATAAGTTCCTCCTTCAATGGGATAAGCACCTCATATCATGGAGTTAGCTCCCTTAGTTATGGAATGGATGAACCAAGGTGGAGCAGACTTGCCAGCGAAATATTCCTTCTAGAAGTGTCTAGAAGTGACCCAAGATAAGTTTTTAAGAATGAACTCACGCCTTTTTAACTTTTACAGGGGTTTTCACCCATTACTCACTATACAGAGTGGTCAGGTTCACAGGACACATGACCATTAGGTGTGGCACCGCAGGCAATGCTAGGAGAAAGTACAAAACCATGATTTGAGATATTTTTAAGGTATTTCTCCCATTTTCAAGGCTTGACATGAAGAGCTGAGGTTTAAGACTTGCAAAGGAGGTATGTATGAGTGTTTGATGGACTCACACAAACTGTAGAGAGTCATGGTGACAATTTTTTGTGTAACAGACTGATGTGGAGATCTTACGAAGACCTCCCAGATCCACCTGTACTACTACAACCTCGGTGGTACAATGCATCACCTCCTTTTTAGCTTGCTCGACCAACTACTCTGTCGCTGGTCCTATGCTATCTACCTATATTTTATATTGTGTCACCTACAGACTGGCCAATTTTCCTTCAATGGAGGCCGTGAGCAGATAGGTTTCCTCTAGCCAAGGCCCCATTATGGCCTTCAATACTGCCTCCTTGCGCTAAGCTGCATCCACATGTTCCTTTAGTGCCTTTGCTTTCTGCATCTTCGCCATCCTTTGTATGATGGCAACGGTGCGCGTCGTCGCTTTGACCTCGTTGTACCTCTACTACAGCTCCTGTGCCTCAGTGTCTAGCCTTTTTAGGCTGGGATCTTCCTACAAACTCGTAACTACTTCAATTGTTTGTTTGAAGAGCACAATGTAGTCCTTCACTGTAGTATCGATAACTGCAATGGCATCTTTGATAGTGGTCTCGTGCTACTCTCTGACTTTTGGTGGAGTTGAAGGCTGGGCCCTCAACTCAAGTTTTGTGATCTTAAGGTTCAGTTCAAATTGAACCTTAGCTAGCTTTGTTTGTGCATCGCACACACCTGCAACAAGCTTCTATATTCTTGCATCGACTAGTGCATGTTTTGGGATGTTCAGCTCAAGAATAGTTCGGCATGCCTCAGCCACCACAGCTGTTGTGCGTTAATTCTTTTATGTGACGTTCTTAAGAAGATCAATCATAGACATCTTTTCTACAAACATCTGGGCATTGTTCACCTTCTGCTTGCTGATAACATTCAAGGCGTGTTGTTCTCAAGCTTGTAGTTCCACAATCACAACATCCTGCACGGTGTGAAGGGCTTCACTTGGAAGCATGACCAATTTTAACCCTACTTTCTTGAGGGCGCTGACATTGGCCCTGTCAGCCTCTGTTTCTGTATTCAATGCTCCATTCGGCAACATGATGGCCAAGGGATCCATTAAACAGACCATCTCTACTGCATCTAAGGTTCCATGCACCAAATAGCTCAACACCACTCTTCCTCGCCCTACACTAGTCTACACCTAAGTCGCCTAAATATGTAGCTCACACAAACCCGTTTGAATGGCGACCAAGGCTTGTTTTTGCTATTGCTCGAATTGTTGAAATGGTTTTGTGGTCACGTCCCTTACTATATCGCCGATATCATTCAAATCACCCTCTGTCAAGGTGATTGGGTCAAGGGATGATTTTCTGGCCTTAGACTTCTTCTGCAGCCCTACTTTCTCCTACTCCCTTGTGTGCTTAACCCGGAATGGAGTAGTCTCTGGGTCTACTCCTTCGTGTTTTGAGTGCTGCTCCTCCTCCTCTTTCTGTAGAGAAGGAGACTTTGACTCCTATCAGAGTTGTGCTCTTCCTCTTCCTCCTCCTCTCCTGCCTATTTTTTGGCAGCATGCTCTACTTTGGCTTTGTCCTCGGCTTACTTCCTTCGTCTTTTAGCCAACTGCTCCATCTTTAACCTCACCTCTTCCATCTTTTGCTTCACAACAGAATTACTATACCTAGCTAATAAGTCTAAGGTCATGCACCACTCTACTGGCTAACTCTCCGGAACCATGAAGATTGCATCATCCGTCACCAGGTATGGAAGATCATACCATTTTTGTGTGGGGTCCTTTCACTCTCTGATGGAAACGTAGTGGAAGTTTTCTTTGAACTCCACATATTCAGACAACTACTCAAAGACAATCGGTGAGAGTCATGGCTTGCAGTTGATTACAGCGTGAATGCTTGATTCCATGCGAATCTAGAATATCTTATTGTCCTTGACCCTTTGGGGGTCCTTCATGGCCCAGAGTGAACCGAACTTCACTACTTCTAGCAGCTCTGTTGCAATTGGAGGAAACTGATTGTCCTCCAATAACTCCCACACAACCAGTACAATCGACAGCAACAACCATGCATAGTGGAAGGTCTTGCTTTGGTCTTGCACTTCTCTACAGTTCGTGAGGAACTCATTGCAAAGGTAGCACGACCAATTAAATTGTACACCCTCCGCGCATTGGGCCACTAAAGATACAACTGGTGTCGGCACTTCATCTACGTGACACTTCCTCATTATTTTCCCTGCCAAGATATGGGTGGCCACTTTAACCGCAGGGTCAGTTATGCTGGAGATGGAGTAACCACACGTCTTCTTAGCAAGCTTGAACTTGTCCTTCATTTGTTTAGTGAGGTCATGCTCACCCCTCGTTCTGCCAAATTCCATGGCCGAATTCAAGCCTGAATGTGGGAGCAAACTGATCCTATGGATCAACATGTTCATGATCGGTATCATTTCTCCTAACCACAGGCACCCATCATGCAACAATCATAACAGCTCTTTGATCACTATTAAAGTTATGGGCACGCGGTTGTAATGTAGCACCCATAGCAAGTTCAACAATCCTGCCTTGTCCACCCCTTTTATCCACTATCTCGACTCCAGCGCAGTCACAACTGAGTCTTTATAGAAGACGTGATGCATGAATGTATTGGTCGCCAAGTGAGGAAAGTGCTATATATCTACAAAATGCCAATCTTCCATCTTTAAATGGGGGACGCGCGCCAAGCGCGGACGTTTAAATGTGATTTTCTTTGGCAACAATGATGTGAAAAGTGTGGTTTTGTTCTCATCAATGTCCTTTGGTACCTTCACCTTACCTTAGTGCAGAGGGACATATGTTGGCAGCTTGGAGTGTTGAAAATGCAACAAGATGATGGAGCTTAGTGAAAAGAAGTCGCCTTCACTAAGTGGGCCCGCAGGCTATTTTTGGCGCAAAGTCTATTTTTAGACATATGGATCATGGTCTATGCGTTGCAGGATGCTATTTATGGATGACTGGTCATGTTGGTAAAAATAGATGGACCTCTATTTGTAGACATATGGGCGGAGTCTATTTTTAGACTACCAGTCAAAAAATAGAACAGTCGAATATTATTAGCTCTTAATAATATTTGGACTGTAAACATTATCTTATCCTCTTGCAGCACTTCATTTCGAGCTACGGATGTGGCACATGCAACTGCCAGAAGGAAATTCGATTTTCCTATGGGTTAGTTGAGCTATTGCATGATGGACTTCAGTTAGAACTCAAGTGATTGAGTTTGGTGGAGTTGATTGAGGAGTTGATGGAGTTGTGTTCAGTTT
>APFE030156354.1:4751-22255 GCA_000404065.3 Pinus taeda
TTTTATCACAGGACTTTCCCGAAGGGGAGAGGTAGTACAGTCCCGGGGCAGGACGCGGAGTAGCCTCACTATCGAGGACTATGTACAGATATA
Source organism: Pinus taeda (assembly GCA_000404065.3). Classification (NCBI taxonomy): domain Eukaryota; kingdom Viridiplantae; phylum Streptophyta; class Pinopsida; order Pinales; family Pinaceae; genus Pinus; species Pinus taeda. Next base: position 4,845 of record APFE030156354.1, read on the forward strand.
CTGCCCGAGGCATCCCAAGAAATTTGGGAGCCAGATCTCCATTGCACATGTGGAGAGTTTATCACTCAGGATCATCCTGTTCACCATGGCACGAGTGAACGGATCATCCTCACTGCATCAGGCGTCACGGCTCAATATGAGTGTGGCAGTGGATTGTCTCAACGCAGTGTTTGACTGGTGTACTCCTCTTCTGGCTAGCATGAAGAGCCAGCTTGCTTCCATCAAGAGGGGACAGACCAAAAATTTTGGTTATGGGACCATTTTGTGCACTTTTTTCTTCGAGAGGATTCCCGCACTCCGACCCAGGGATTATCTCAAGGACCAATGGCTACAGTTTCAAATAAAGACTTTGGCACAGATAGGCACAATGCCTTTTCAAGATTACAGACAATTTATGGACCTGTGTGACCAAAGCTCATCAAAAGACAAGGCAAAAATAGCAGAATTCTATCTGCATAATATGGCCCTCATAGACATGAATGTATGGGACCCCAATGCTAGGCTAAGGGACCTGCAACTAATGTCCATGGCATCATGGATGAATCATGAGGAGTTAAGGGAAACAAAAATAAGAAATTTGATGATAAAGGAGCAGAACGAACCCTTAATGATCAGAGCTAAGCCATTAGATCCCATGGTTCTCATCAACACACACCAGTTGCTTGCAAACAATCCTCAAATTGCCCCTAAATATATCAATGATCAGGCTCAAGCAATTTCACATTTTGAGGATATGGAAAGATTACTTGGGGATAACTATATTCATGCTTGTATGAGGAGGTGGAACACCTTACCACACAGTTTGCAGATCAAGGAGTATCACTCCCCAACAAGGATGAAAGAGGCATTAAGGAGAGTGCCAATGTATAAGCGCTCCATGCAGAATTTGAAGGTCAATTGGTTGGCCTCAAATTGAGTCCCCATTGCTGCTAGGCATGCTAGAAGGTAGAAAAGAGGAAGAAGAGCAACAACGGTGGGAAGAGGTAGATAAAAAGGAAGGATTCCATGACAAAGAATAAGAGCTCACATAAAAAACATGGGATGTTAGGGAGGCCACTAGGGCCATCAAAGATGAGGAGATGGACTAAGTTGCTCAGAGGATAAGCAACACCTTCAGTAGGGGGGTGATAATGAGCCCCATAAATGGGTAATCATATGGGCTCATTTTTCCTCCTAACATAGTTTAATCAACCATTCTCTTAGCTTATTGAATGTTTTTTTATTATATTTATGCTTATGGAGTGAGTTGGGTTGGTTATGATGCCATGGAGTCTAATATGTGTTTAATGCAGATTTTTGTTGAATTTTGAAGACAAAGTCAAAGATTTAATGGACAATTGGCAGCAATAATTCGGAATGGACAAAGGAGAGGATTTATAGGAGGGAATCCCCCTCATTTATTACTCCCCACTTTGAATTATCCTTCATGCAACTTGAAGCAAAAACAACCAAATCAATGCACTAGGGGGCAGCTGAGCAAGTGGAGGATAACTTATGTTTATCTCGAGTTTTGGGAGCCAAGCCTCCCTGATTTTGAGGAAGCTGTTGGAAGCTTCATTTGTATAAGTAGAGAGGCCTAGGGCCTCATTAAGGGGTTGGTCTAATTTTTGTTGAATTTTTGTTGCAGCTTTGCTTTGCTCAATTTCGAGCTTACTTTTGTTGACAGTTTCATGTAATCCTATTATTATTTTGATAATAAAGATGAGATCATTTTTGAGCTAGCACTGAGTTACCTCAGAGGGCTGAAGCTCTTGGGTTAGGGCCCAATCCAAGTATCCAAGCTCCTCTTATTTGTATTTATATGCTTTGTTTCAGTTTATGAATTAGTTGTTGTTAGATGAATTTCTTTCTAGGTTAAAAACAGGTTGCTTTTGGTGATTTAGAAGATTGTTTCCATTTGTGTTTTCTATAGCAGGTTGAACAGTGGTAGACAGAAGATACAAAAGGCTAGCAACAGTGCCTTGGCCTCCTTTCCTCGCTGTGGGACTATGAACTGAGACCAAGACCCTCTTGCTGCCATAAAAACATAGATTTTCCTTCTCCATAGGATTTCTAGTGTTACAGTCTGTTAGAAGGTTAATGATTTGCTTTAGATCTCTTTCACCATGCTCATTTCTATCTTTGCAATAAGTCTTCTTCCATGCTTTCTCTCATTATAACACTTTTCAGCATTTCTTTCCATAGCTCATAATTTAGATTAGCTTGATGCAAAATTCTGTTTTTGATGTACTTAGTTTCCTAGCTTGCTTGATTTCATTGTTTGGCTTTCAGTTCTATTGCAACAAATCTCTTCTCACAATAGGTTAGCCTATCAGCCATCACATTCTCTCCCTGATCTATGCTCTACAGTTCACCCAAATTTCACCTCAAATCTGCCTTAGTTTTCTGCATTTTTCCATAGGATTTCTTCCTCTCTCACGACCATCCTTCCCTCTCCTAATGATTCTTGGTGAACCCTAGGCACCTTAACACATCATCCCAGCCTTTAGATACCATTTCCACCCACTCTCACACCTTAAAAACCTTCAAAATTGCTCTCGGCATCCTCCTATAGACCTCCTGTAGATTTTCCTGTAGGCTTCCTTTTGAAGTCCGATTGCGGGAAAAGCCTCCAGAAGGCCACCTAAGATGTCCTAGGACCCATCCACCCCATCCTACATCTCCTCAAGTCCCAAAATCACCTTTCATCGCCACCTAATCACTGCCACATTCATAGACAAATAAATTACATGTGTGACAATTTCACATAAAAATACGTAAAAATCCAAAAAGATGTTTTTTGCTCATTTACTTCTAGAAATAGCTTGAGTAGATGTTGTTTACTTCCTGAGTAGGTAATGGCATTCATTTCATGGTCCTCATCTTTTTTCTGCAAAAGTAGGATTATTTGGTTAAGTAGGGTTTGCTAGGTTTACTTTACATTTCAGTCTTCTTTTCCTTTCTGCAAGTAGAGTAGCTTCCGTAGAGTAAGCTTTCCTTTCTTTCATCACAAATAGAGCTTCTTCTGGAATCCATAGAAGTTGGCTTGAGCTCCTAGTGATCTTGCGCCAGTTGACTAAGTGATAGCCTGCAGTAAGAACTAGTACTTGTGCATACAACATCGTCGCTTCCAAGTTTGTTATGAACTACTGGGTTGATAACAGTAAAGTAGGTAGCCCAGGAGTTGCAGCATTGTTGCTGCAATACTGGTGCTCACCACAAAGCCTTATGGGCCCCAATGGGGTAAGTTGGAACATTAACTTCTCGGCATCGTAACTTTGACATATGATCTCTATTTGGAACGCACGATAGCTCGTTGGAAAGTTCTATCTGAGGAGTACAATGTTTTACTATTGACAGCAATGAAAGATTCTTGTCGTCTCATCTCCGCAAAAAATGTCATTTAGGGCCTCAAAATGGCTCCAGAAGTTCAGGACCTAAAAACTTCCAAAATAGTAAATTGTTCTACAAAATAGGAAACAATGTTGTGAGCCAAGTGGAATAGGTGGGAGGCCACTGATATCCTCCTAGATCAAGCCACATTGAAAAAAATGAAAATACATGGAAAAAGCATGTTTACATGTTTTTTCATGTATTTTATATTATTTTTAAAAACACATTTTTTCATGTATTTTCATTTTTTTCAATATGGGTCTACTCAAAAGTATGCAGAGTGGGTACTCATTGGATATGGAATTGAATTTTGCATCCAACAAGTGTTTACGCTTGAAATTTGGGTAAATCTATCATGATATAAGTTGAAATACAATAAAAAAGTAGTTTTCTTCTTTTCCTCCAAATGTTTTCCCCTGGGGATGATGTCATCATCTTCAATCCTATTGGTTCTTTTAAAGTTAATTTTGTTAGTGCATTTTTTTGTTTTGAGGCCTACCTTTTACCTCAAAATTCCCCTAATGAGATCATTTAGATATTCCTAGTTGCTTAAAACTCTAGGAGTTTATTTATTCCACATAGTAGATTGTATAACAATATCATAGCCATACATGATGATAGATATTATGTATAAGTTTAATGCTTCTTGACTTTGAAAGAAGTGATTAAATTTTGGGTGCATAACATGATTTCTTAGAAGGATGGAAGACATTGAAGTCATGTTAAGCGATTTTCTCATGGTTGCAACAACCATTTATATTGTGAGTCGGTTATGGATTAGTAGACGGTTGTAAAAAAATACCCATCATCTATCATATTTTTTTTTTTTTCTTCCTCCAGGTTGATTTCCCATAATCATGTTATAGATATTTTGATACCAAAACACCAAATGTAGTTGCATTGAACTAGTCCATCGTATGGGATAGAGAAGGCTATGGTTGCCATGAGAAATTATGGAGACTACCATGCCATGATCAAGAAAATGACACAAACCTTTTGGGAGTTGTAGGTCAGGTAATCAATGTTTAATATAAATTGGTTTAAGTCTCTATAATCAGAGATGAACAAAGGGTGAAAGATGATCCTTTTCTGACTTGTTCTCTATGAGTTTGTTGAAAATTCATTATCAAATTTATTAATGTAGATTATGATTTCACAGATATATTTATCAATCACCTAAACCCTTCATGCATTAGATTATACAGTCTATAATTTTGATATATACATTTTCATTAATAATATATATATATTTTTTTCCAAAAATGAATTAAAATTTACAGAGTTAAGTTTTAGTTAATGTTAACTAGTTAACCTAACTTATGTGGATTGTAAATTCGGGGAATTTTAGAACCCTACGAAGTAATTTGTTTGATCTATCCATCATATTTCAAAATATTTCCAAAATTTGAAATGGAGATAAGAAAAGTAAGTAGTATACTTTAAAGGATCACGCAAGTTGAATCTCAATGATCAGTAAATTCACTGGCTTCTACAACTTTACAGGGCATTGTTCATATTCAGTTGGGTAATATTAGATCTATTTGTTGATGACAAAAACAAAAGAACATCCACATTTAGCCATGGTTGACTTTTTTCAGCAATGTATCATAAATACATTGTTAGATTAATGATTGACCATGGTCAATCACAGTCAACCCTCTCAACCATACTTTACATTAATGTAACATTAACATTAACACGAATGTAACATGAATGGTCAATCATTGTTGATAAGCATTAATGTAACAATGCTCAACATTAATGTAACATAGATACATTATTACATTAATGGTCAACCTCAATAAACCATGGTGAACCCTCCTCAACAATGGTCAACCTTGTCAATGAAGGTCAATCATAGTCAACATTGTTAACCATGGCCAACCATTTTCAACCCTCTTGAACCATAGTCAACCATCGAAAACTATGGTTAACCATTGTCAACCATGGTCAACACTTGTCAACAATTTTTAACCATAGTTAGATAATGTCAACCATAGTCAACCATGGTCAACTTGGACAACATGGACTACTATGTTCATGGTCAACCATAACTTAAGCATATTTAACTATAGTCAACCATGTTTAAACATGTTCAAGCAAGATTAACTATGATCAAGCATGGTCACCAAGTTTAGCCATGGTCAACGTTTAACAACATAAGAAAAATACATCGTTACATTAATGGTTGGCCATGGTCGATTTCGGTCAACCTCCTCAACCATCTTCAACCATTAACGTAACATTAACTATGGTCAATAATGGTTGATAAACAATAATGTAACAATTTTATACATTAATGTAACATAATTAAAATATTACACTAATGGTAAACCAATGTCAACCTCAATTAACCATTATTAGCCTTCCTCAACCACGAACAACCTTGTCAATAAACTTCAACCATAGTCAACCTCATCAACCATTGGCAACCATGATTAAGCACTGTCAGCAATTGTCAATTCTCATCTACAATTTTTAACTATAATTAGACAATATCAATGAATATGGTCAACATGGACTACCATGTTCATGGTCAACCATAACTTAACCATATTTAACCATAGTCAACCATGTTCAAACATGGTCAAGCAAGCTAAACTATGATCATGCATGGCCATCAATTCTAGCCATGGTCAATGTTGTTCAACAACGTAACATAAATACATTGTTACATTAATGGTTGACCATGGTCAATCATGGTCAACCTCCTCAACCCTCTTCAAAACTTAATGTGACATTAAGGCTAATATAAAATTAACCATGATCAACAATGGTTGATAAAAATTAATGTAACAATGATATACATTAATGTAACATAAATAAAATATTACATTAATGGTAAACCAAGGTCAACCTTCTTCAACCACATACAACCTTGTCAACAAATGTCAAACATATTCAACCTCATCAACCCTCTTGAACCATAATGAACTATCACCAACCATCAACAACCCTTGGAAACCATGATTAATCATTGTCAAAATGGTCAACCATCATCTACAATTTTTAATTATAGTCAAACAATGTTAACTATGGTCAACATGGACTACCATGTTCATGGTCAGCCATAACTTAACCATATTTAACCATGGTCAACCATGTTCAAACATGGTTAAGCAAACTTAACTATGGTTAAACATGGTCAACAAGTTTATTCATGGTTAACCTTGTTCAACAATGTAACATAAATGCATTGTTACATTAATGGTTAACCATCGTCAATCATGGTCCACCTCCTCAACCTTCTTCCACCATTACTATAATATTAATGTAACATAAACATTAACACCAATGTAATATCAACATGGTCAAACATAGTTGACAAACATTAGTATAAAAATTCCCAACATTAATGTAACATAAATACATTGTTACATTAATTTTTGATTATGGTCAATCTCGTCAACCATTAATGTGACATTAACACCAATGTAACATCAACCATAGTCAACCATGGTTGAAAAAAATTAATGTAATAATGTCCAATATTAATTTAACATAAATACATTTTTACATTAATGGTCATTCAATGTCAACCTCAATCAATCATGGTGAACCATCCTTAACCAAGGTCAACCATAATCAACCTTATCAAACATGGTCAACGTTTCTAATCTCATAAACCATCATGAACCATAGTCAACCATCATCAACTATCAACAACCCTTTGCAACCATGTTAACCATTGCTAACCCTCATCAATAATTTTTAACCATAGTGAGACAATATCAACCATAGTCAACCATGGTTTACTAATATGCCCCATGACTTCTGCCACATTAATAAAGTGGTTGACATATGCCAATTCATTTTCCACCTTATAATAATACTGGTTGGCATATGAGAGAGAGAAAATGACTCCATCAACATATATCAACCACTTTATTATGACACTGTAGGTGACATATAGTGACAGGTTGGAGCTATGGTTCCTACCGTATTGCTGAAATTTCTTGGGTTTTATAATGTTAACATTGGTTTTCATTGTAGATTTTTGGGTTGGCATCACTGCGCCACCGCATCCCCACTTCACTAATCGAGGGATGATGGCAACAAGGAATATGTTATTTATTGTGCATTTTGGGTCGATTGAGGCACATGTTATTGTACAAGATGACAACAAGGCTTTTGTTATTTATTGTGCAGGCCAAACCACTTCAGGTGCATGTTATTGCACAGGACGGGTCAAATGTTATTTATTTTTGATATTTTCTTGAATTTATTATTGATTGGATTGATTAGAAATATTTACAGGGCTATTGTATGGTGTTCTCGAGAAGAATTCTTATTTTAGTCCTAACTTGTTCATATAACCTGTGGATGTCTAACATCCATTTCTCCGTTACACCAAGCTCTAACACTTCACAGTGTTGTGCTTTGTTATTCTATACTTTAGCTTCAATATCCCATTTCCAGTTGTTACGATGTTTGTAGTTGTTGTAATGTTCTCTCTATTAAGAGATCGATTGTGAAATTATTCGGAGCTTGGTTGTATAAGTACTAAAATTCAAATTCACTATTTGGATTTTAATTAAAATTGATGTTATGTATCGTATATGTTATGTTTTTTGGAATTATATTTGTTTTGAGCCTGAATTTCTTAGCTCGTTGTGGCTTTATTTGAGTTAGGTTTTGGATATTTCAGCTCATTGGAACTTTGTCTGAGTTGGGTTTTGATTATTTGGTGAAATGTATCATTTTAGTATTGTTGTCATGTTTTCTTGAAGGAAGTTGCGTTTGCTTTGGCTCAGGAGTTAGAGGAACGATTTTCCTTGGTTCTGTAGGGTTCTGTAGGGTTCTGAGGGTGGAGGAATGCTCTTCGTCAATTCTGAGGTTAGTTGTTGTCAAAATTTCTCGGACCATCCTATCTATTTGTAGTTGAATAGAAATTTATGTTGTATTTGAACAATTCTCAGTGTTTGATTTGGGTATGGTGAAGATATCCTCTGTGTTTTATGTGAACTTCATTTTGTATGTGCATTTGGTCAGTGGTTTCTATATTTTTACAGGTCCTTCCTCAATCTTTGTAGGTGCTCAACCCTTCTCATTCTTGAAGCCACATAAATTACTTCCTTATTCCTATTTGTTTACAATCAAAACAATAATTTCATCTTCAATTTCTTTGTCGGGTGATGGAGACTATTCAGGTGTTGTAGAGAGAAGTTTTCTTTTGTAGTATGGGGACTTTTTTTGTTTGTGGGAACACGAGTTACCAATTTTGATTAAGTTTGGTAGTGTGTTTTGAGCACATGTTTTGTAATGGATTCCAAGGATATATCAGGCTTAGTTGATGGAGCAGGGCATTCTTCTAGTTAGCCTAGTGAAGTTATGCCATCAGCTCACACCAATCTTCCCCAAATGGCAACACAATCTATGCCTTCTTGTGAGTCTATTGAATTTATCCCACCCTTATCGCCACTCCCTCCTCAAATGGCACAGAAAAACCAGAGGATCCTCGTGTTCTAACTAAACGACTTAGACAATGTCAAGCTAGTAAACCTTTTAAGTTATTTGAGAATCACTTCAGAGTAGGATTTTAAAATATTAAGCTGATCATTAGTGTCTTGTAGTTTCCAAGGCTATTATTTTCTCTTCCTTTAAAGCTTGGGAGTATAAGGTTCCCCATATCTTTTCCAAATCTCCATATCAACTAGTTCCGAATCAGTGGAAATTCTAAGACAACGTGTTTCCAAATGACTAAGGAGTTCAAAGCTTTCTTTGTTTTGGGTTCAAATGAAATACTAAAAATATATGGTGGAAAAGTACTTGTCTTTTATGGTTCAAGCCCGAAGACCTTGTCCTTTCAAGAGTCTCTAAATGTTTTTCGTAGTGAGGGATTTTGAGAAAAGAAACAATTTATTTACCGTCCAGCCAACTTAGCATTTTGGGATAGTGAGATTTTTCCAAGACTCTAATGCCATACCTTTTTTTCACTTATCCTTGACTGAATGAAATGATAGTTTATAAATGTTTTCCATTAGCAGGGATTTTGAGAAAAGAAATAATTTATTTAGCCTCCAGTGATCTTAGGATTTTGGCATAGCGATATTTTTTGAGGATGTCAATGTCATTCCTTTCTTTTCGACATGCCTTGACTAAATGAAATGATAGTAGAGTTGTATTATACACTCAAGGATTCGTTTTGGAATCCAGACAAGGGACATCGAATGGACTCCGATGGTCTCGAGGATAGAACTTAACCAGGGCCAAATGTGCACCCTATGAGAGACACCTATTGCAAGGAGTGTTTAATTTTTTCTCTATTTTGACATTGAGCCATTACTAATTCAATTTGAGGTATAAATTGGCCTTTAGTAAAAAACCAAGGTATTTGAAGCTTGCGTCCAAGGCTTTTATAGGGAAGTGCAAGGTGTCATTGATGTATTGGTTATTTTCCTTTGAGAGACCATATATTTTGAGGATTTTATCATCATGCTCGTGATTTCACAAAAGAGATCAATGCTTGTGGTTTCATTTTTTAATGTTTCACTCCTTGTTGGTCACTGGTTTTAGTTGGGATTGATCTGTTATATGGATGCTTCAAAATTTCATATTGTTACCTTAGTTTCTTCCCATTGATGTATTTGCAATGTGTTTTCTTTGATATTATAAATCATATTGTGATTTACTATGTGATTGTTATGTTAAAAAAAACTTGGGTGCTAATTTTCCAAATTCCATATCTTAGGAGCTTAAGGGTTAAAAGGCCCCATGAGGTGTGGGATGCACAAATATTTATGTGGATTTTTTTCTATCTTGTCCAGTTTACTATGTTAATGGTTTGCAAAGCCAAACCAATAAGTTTTATTGTTACAGTAAGCACTCCATTACTTATTGTAGGGAGTTTTACATATTACAATCACAATCATGCTAAGTGAAGGAAAGCTGACAAAAATTAAATCTTCTAGGTATTGATATCCAATTTAGATGCCTACAAATAAGGCAAGTTGTTGAATAAATTTCCAGTAGTAGGATAACTATTTTACCCTATTGCTAGTACCTTTGTCAACTACTACATTTATCCCAAGCAACTTTTCAAGTTTTTCCATAAAAACACGAGAAACTTTTTATTTATACAGAGATCTCAACACTGGCCTATCATTGTCCATAATAGGACTTGCTTTACAATAGATACTTTGTTTTCCATTATTAAAATTTAACATTGATTCTTACCCTAGTATTGGAAATATATTTATTGGGAATTATCAGGACCGTCTAGACCTACAACAAGGTCTAATGGGCCTGCAACATTAAACTCTTTTTCCTCCATTGCAAGGTTGAATGGTCCCCACTACCCAACTTGATTCTATTTGTTGGTCACCTTAAAAAGTGAGGGGTTCCATGTTACAAGCTCATGTCTTTTGTTTTGTGCTTTTGTTATTGGTTCTATGTCATTTTACAAGTTTTTAGGTGGGCTCCCTAGATTATTGTTTAACTTCTCATCTATAGTTATAAGGAGATTGCATTGTGATGCAGGAGCATTCAGCTCAGAAATTTCATTGTATTTTAGTAGACATAGGGGGTCTTGTGTTTTCAAGGAAGTTAGTTTCCTAAGTATTAAATTAATGTAATTATTAAGGTTTTGAGTGATTTTAATGAGAGAAACTAGAATAGGGATTAATTAAGTATTGTGAGGCATATTTGTAAATGTTCTCGAATGTTGGAGAACACGAAAGATTTAGATGAGTTAGGATTCCATAGGGATTGAGAGATTTGAAAATCAATTGTAAATCCTAGATTAGGAATTGTTTTCATGATTTTGGGGATTAAAGAGAATCCTTAGGATTTAGTTAAGTTTTTGAGATCGTTAAGGGATCATTGAGATATTTTAGGACTTGGTGAGGAGATTAAGGATGTGAACCAGGAAATGGGTTACATAACCTTTTGTATAAATGTAAGCCTAAAAGGCATAGAAGAGGGTTAGCTATCTAGGAGTTAGTAGTGAGTTAGATAGCGTTTGATTGTAATCCTACAGGTAGGAAAGGGAAAAGGCCACTGATTAGAAAATCAGGCCAGAGAGAGAGAGACTCATTATGTAATTATTTGTTTATATATACACAGAGACTTCGATTTCTAAGTGTGTGATGTGCGTTGACTGATGGAATTATAGATCGTGTGTGAATTAGAGTAATTCTGCATAGTATATGTATGTAGGTGGAATTAAGCAGAACGTAGAGAAGAATTGGAGGATGAAGAATCGTGATCTCATCGTTTGAATCTGTTTGAAGGACCAAAGTTGAAGCTCAGAAGTGACAGTGTTTAAGACTACGCGGAAATAAGTTCAAGAGGAAGTTGTGTTGCAGAACAACCAAAGACCAGAAACCATGGAGAACACCTAATACACAGAAGAACAAAGAGAGGACATTGTACAGAAGGGATAAATGCACAAAAGAAAATATAGGCGAGTCGTGTGAATAGACCAGAACACTAAGGAATCACATAAAGACGAAGGAAAGGAAGGGCATGAAGAAATGAAGTAACCGTGCACAGGAACCATTGGATTAGTTAGATCAATGGACGAGATTGTGTGAGATGAATGGCAGAGATCTTATCGCACAAAATAAAGTCAAGAAGTGAAGGGATCAGATTAAGCCATGTGTTAGCTGAATAGCGGTGCAGTCTTCATAGGTGGTAACTAGTTTCTCATGCGAGCATAAGGCTGTAAATGGTATTTATGAATTCTATGTGATTAGCCTTAGGGGTTGACACGTAGCACATGGTGGGAAGAGAAAACCACTTTTCTCGTGTGCTCTTAGTCTAATATCGATCGTGCATGTAATTTGCATGAGATTACGCCATCACTGTTGGATTAAGGTAGGAGGAATAAACGGTGGAGATTTAATGCGCTAAGGAGTTAGTCTAAAGAAGTGAGTGGACAACACGATAACCGTCGGATCAATGAGACAGATCAACAGTGCAGATTGAACGCGATAAAGGGAGAATCGATATACGTGCAAAGGTCCGTGGAATGGCAAAAAGGCAAGCTTTTAGTTGGTTTATGGAATATTTATATTATAGGAGAGATAATAGAAATGAGCGGAATAATGTATTATGGGTTAAGTTGAGTTTAACCAAAGTCTAAAGACCATGGTATGGTTAATATGTGCAGGTGATTACCGAAGGGTTAAGTTATCGGGATTAAGAATTAATCAAAGGTCTATTAAAGTTTAAGACTTTGGATAGTTAATTAAATGTTTCCGCATAGAGTTTAATTAAGAATATTAAACCTTGGTTATAAAGGGGTTTCACCATGGATCAGGTGATTAATCTTGGGACACAATGTGACATGCAATTTTATTTGCATACTGTGGGGAAAGATGCGGATTTGTTGCATCATTTTGGGTATCAGAGCTGAACAAGGAGATTTTTTGTGTAAAAGTTCTTTGAGAAAATTAGAACAAAGTTATGTTTTGGAGGTGTGTATATGGGTTAATGGTGATGAAAGCAGGCAAGAGGAGATCATATTTTAAATCTGACAAACAGTAGGCATAGAGAGATAAAGTGTAGCAGAATTTGCAGATGCAAAGAAATAGAGAACAATCCATTCAAAGTGTAGGTGAATGGTAGAACAAGATCATGCAGAGATATTGAAGGTGAGATGATATGTTTTTGTTTTAATTTGGTTTAAAGATTGTGGTTGCAGAATTCAGGTTGTAGATGAAAGAAGGTATCTCAACAAAGAAGCAATAATGAAGAAAGTTGGTAAGAATTTCTGAGTGAAAGAAGAGGTGGCCAAAACCTAGTATTTCATTTGTGATTGAAATACAAGAGGACAGTTGTGTTCTTAAAAGGTGCAGATGAGTTGAAGCCTAGAAGGAGCAGAGAGAAGTACTCAAAAAGGTTCCAGAGAATAAGAGAACCAAGTGCTTTCCAAAAGACCAAGTACAGAGGAGAACTTGGTGAGGTAAGTGGCAGCAGGGAGGACTTGCTGTTGCGGAGGCTTTAATGCAGCTCATAGTAAGTGAGTGAGGAGCTCATGAAGATAGAGGAGATGACTACTGATAGTCATAATAGAGGTAACAAAGTTTTTGAGGAAGACCACAATAGATGAAAAGTGAAGAAGGAAGATGCCAAGGCAAATGGCAAGATAATGAGTCAAGAGGAGTGTGACAAAGAGATTGTAGAGATAAAAGAACAACTCAATGTATTAAGGGTGATACTAGAGGAAAACCAAATACAAGGTTGGGTCTTGAGGAAAAAGGAAGTGAATTGGCATAAGTTACAGATAAGGCTACAACAGGGGCAAGTGAAGTGGCTGGTGGAAAAACTCAGAGAAGATGAGTTGGAAATGGAAGTTTCCATTTGTGAAGCAAAACAAGGTGAAGTTCTGTGTGAAGATGAAGATTGGAGATCTATGAAAGATCTTGAGAATTCAAGACAACAAGAAGTTTACTTTGCTAAGGAAGGAATTATTGATGATTTTCTGAACTGTTGGACAAATTCAGATCAGCAAGAGGATATGAAACCTTTTATATTTGAATCTAATAATTTTGATGTGATTATAGGTTTTGCAAAGGATGAGCAGTCTTTTGAAGTTGTCAAAAGTATGGAAGAGTATCTTTCAGAAGATAAATACTCTGAAGTGAAGAATGATGGAGAATGTCTCTTGAATGAGAACAACAGTGAATTATTGCAGCATAAAGGATTTAGTAATACATTGATGTTTGAAGTTGTTATAACACAGGAAAACGTTTTTGTGAAAGAAGGAGATGAGATTCAGTTTAAAGAACTAATATGTGAAGCAACAATTGAGACTAGTGAACCTTGTAATTTTCAAACTGATAAATTGTGTATAAATGCAGGAATTATAAGTGATGATGAAGTACTTATGAAGTGTCATAAATAACTTGAATTACTGGATTATTTGCTAGAAAACTCGGAGTATGACAGTGTGATTGCAGAAGAAGGAGTTCATTAAAGTGGAAAAGAGCAGAAAGACACCATTGAAGCAGATGGTGTGAAAGAGAGACTTCCTGATAGATTCCAGAGTCCTTTGGAGGATTCTTTAAAGAGGTTGAATCAACATACTGATGTGCTGATAGAGGAGGAAAAATCAAAGCAACATACTGAAACGTTTCCAAAGGAAGAAAAGGCACTGAGGCCTTATTTTTTTCATTTTTGTTGCAGATGCTGGAGAAAATTTGGCACATATGAGCAGCCAAGTAAAGATGGAAGAGGAAGGACAATACGCTAGAATTGATGAACAACATAGTAATGTATTTGAGAGGAATCAAGTACAAGGGAAATTGGAGGACAATTTACTTTTTGAAAGTAAATTTACAGATATTGAACAGAGGTTGTTTGGAAAGTCACAAGAGGGTAAGGATGAAAGGGTGGTAGTAAGAATCCAACAACTTCAAAGAGAAGATAACGAACAACAGATTGAAGATGGGTGGATAGAGTACAACAACAAATGGCAGAGTATGTACTAGACCAAGGATATGCTAGAGATAGAGATTGAAGAATTATGGCAGTTAACGATGAAGCAGTCCAAATGGAGGAGATTGACAACAACAGGAAGAATGATCAATCAGAATTTGAAATTGATTGACAAGGAGAGGAAGATGAAACAGAAGATAACAGACATATAGTGACAACAAAGGTGCAAAGCATTTGGACAGTTACAAATTAAATTTTGGGACCCTGGAGGTTTTCTATCAACATATGAGAACACATGATCAGGAGAGCATGAATGTTTTCAACCTTGAGAGTCTGATGTAGGAGCATTCAACTCAGAAATTTCATTATATTTTAGTAGACATAGGGGGTCTTGTGTTTTCAAGGAAGTTAGTTTCATGAGTATTAAATTAATGTGATTATTAAGGTTTTGAGTGATTTTAATGAAAGAAACTAGAATAGGGATTAATTAAGTATTGTGAGGCATATTTGTAAATGTTCTTGAATGTTGGAGAACATGAGAGATTTAGACTAGTTAAGATTCCATAGGGATTGAGAGATTTGAAAATCAATTGTAAATCCTAGATTAGGAATTGGTTTCATGATTTTGGGGATTAAAGAGAATCCTTAGGATTTAGTTAAGTTTTTGAGATCCTCAAGGGATCATTGAGAGATTTTAGGACTTGATGAGCAGATTAAGGAAGTGAATTAGGAAAAGGGTTGTAGAAACTTTTGTATAAATGTAAGCCTAAAAGGCATAGAAGAGGGTTAGCTTGCTAGGAGTTAATAGTGAGTTACATAGGGTTTGATTGTAAGCCTATGGGCAGGAAATGGAAAAGACCACTAATTAGAAAATCAAGCCAGAGAGAGAGAGAGACTCATTATGTAACTATTTGTTTATATATACATAGAGACTTCGATTTCTGAGTGTGTGATGTGTGTTGATTGATGGAATTATAGATTGTGTGTGAATTAGAGTAATTCTGCATAGTATACGTATGAAGGTGGAATTAAGCAGAATGTAGAGAAGAATTGGAGGATGAAGGATTGTGATCTTATCGTTTGAATCCATTCGAAGGATCAAAGTTGAAGCCCAGGAGTGATAGTGTTTAAGAGTACGCGGAAGTAAGTTCAGGAGGAAGTTGTGTTGCAGAACATCCAAAGGTCAAAAATTGTGGAGAACACTTAATACACAGAAGAACAAAGAGAGGACATTGCACAGAGGAGGAGTACAACAATCGGAAGTGATTGAACAAGTTCAGAAGGGATAAATGCACAAAAGAAAATATAGGCGAGTCGGGTGAATAGACCAAAACACTAAGAAATCACATAAAGATGAAGGAAAGGAAAGGCACGAAGAAATGAAGTAACCATGCACAGGAACCGTTAGGTTAGTTAGATCAACCGATGAGATTGTGTGAGATGAATGGCAGAGATCTTATCATGCAAAATAAATTCAAGAAGTGAATGGATCACATTAAACCACGTGTTAGCTGAATAGTGGCACAGTCTTCATAGGTGGTAAGTAGTTTCTCGTGTGGGCTCAAGGCTGTAAACGATATTTATGAATTCTACGTGATTAGCCTTAGGGGTTGACACGTAGCACACGTTGGGAAGAGAAAACCACTTTTATCGCGTACTCTCGGTCTAATATCGATCGTGCATGTAATCTACGCGAGATTACGCAATCACTGTTGGATTAAGGTAGGAGGAATAAACGGTGGATATTTAATGCGCTAAGGAGCCAGACTAAAGAAGTGAGAGGATGACGTGATAACCATCAGATCGAGGAGATAGATCAATGGTGCAGATTGAATGCAATAAAGGGAGCATCAGTATACATGCAAAGGTTCGTGGAATGGTGGAAAGGTAAGGTTTTAGTTGGTTTATGGAATATTTCTATTATAGGAGGGTTATAATAGAAATGAGCGGAATAATGTATTATGGGTCAAGTTGAGTTTAACCAAAGTCTAAATACCATGGTATGGTTAATATGAGCAGGTGATTACTGAAGGGTTAAGTTATAAGGATTAAGAATTAATCAATGGTCTATTAAAGTTTAAGACTTTGGATAGTTAATTAAACATTTCCGCATAGAGTTTAATTAAGAACATTAAACCTTGGTTGTAAATGGTTTTCACTACTGATCAGGTGATTAATCTTGGGACACAATGTGACATGAAATTTTATTTTCATACTGTGGGGAAAGACGTGGATTTGATGTGTCATTTTTGGTATCAGAGTTGAACAAGGAGATTCTGTGTGTAAAATTTCTTTGAGAAACTCAGAACAGAGTTATGTTTTGAAGGTGTGTATACAGGTGAATGGTGATGAAAGCAGGCAAGAGGAGATCAGATTTTAAATCTGACAAACAATAGGCACATAGAGAAATTGTAGCAGAATTTGCAGATGTAAAGAAATAGAGAACAATCCATTCAAAGTGCAGGTGAATGGTAGAACAAGATCGTGCAGAGATATTGAAGGTGAGATGATATGTTTTTCTTTTAATTTGGTTTAAATATTGTGGTTGCATAATTCAGGTTGTAGATGAAAGAAGGTGTCTCAGCAGGGAAGCAGTAATGAACAAAGTTGGTAAGAATTTTTGAATGAAAGAAGAGGTGGCTAGAACCTAGTATTTC
>APFE030156373.1:3385-44991 GCA_000404065.3 Pinus taeda
TATTTGATATCACAACTGTAACAAAGCCCTTTTGCTCTTTTTTCTTCCAATTGTTGTGGTATCAACCTTATAGGTTGTGGAAGACTAGCGGCAACACCACTTCCTTCTTTATAGTTGTGAGTGGTATGCTACCTGGTTGCCATAATTTTGCTTTCCATTTTTCTTGCTAACCTGAATGCCTTCTCTAATGAATCAGGTTCCCAAAGGCGAACATCATGTTGGATATTATCCTTTAAAGACCCTATGAACATATTAATCCTATGCTCCTCTGGAATATCTTTTACCCTTATGTTAAATTTTTGGAACTCCTCAATGTGCTCCATTATTGAACCCTTTTGTTTGAGACTTATCAATTGGCTAAAAAAAGTGTTTCTTTTTGCATCCCCATAATGTGCTATCAATTCTTCCGTAAAAATTGCCCAAGTGATAAATTATTTACGCGAGCAAAGCCATTGATACCATACAAACTGATTTGGTTCCAAATATAAAGTTGTCATACGTACCTTTTGTGTGTTTTGCACATTATTGAGATCAAAGAATTGCTCCATCTGTAATATCCATGTGGCAGGATCCTTGCCATCAAACTTCCTCATATCGATTTTTAGAATATGGCGAGTCTTCGATCCAACATTAGAGTCTATGGAATCATGATTAACATTTCTTTTATTCTCATCCTGAGTTTCCTTTAGTACCCTTTCACCCTTGGTGCCCATTTCTTGTAGCAACTTATTCATATTATCTTCAATTCGTCCATGTCTATTTTCAAATCTATCTTCAAATCATCCATATTAGCTTCCACGTCAATCATCTTAGCTTCTACGCCTTTCTTTAAACAGTCCATCTTAGCTTCTACATCTTTCTTTAATCCATCCATCTTAGTTTCTACATCTTTCTTTAAACCATCCATCTTAGATTCTATTCCTTTTTGTGTAAGGGACAATTGTTGCACTTAGTCTTGTAATTTTGATATATCATGTTGCATTTCTTCCTCTTCTTCATGAGTCATACTAGAGCTTTCAGGTTCCTTACTAGGTGTTTGCATTTTCTTTCCTTGGGGCATCAGTTACTGATAATAATGCTCTACTATGCCCTTTGAATTCCTTCAAAATAATTTTTCAAACCAATCTTAAGCAAAAATTTAAGAAAATATACACACATTGTTTCACTCTGTAGGAGCTCGATATTGCCTCTGATTTATCTCTGTACTTTCCGATCATCTAGTTCTGAATTTTTGACCTGTAGTAGCCCTCTGTGTCCTCTTTCCAATGCCACAAGCCTGACCCAAATTGGATTCTCCAAGGAAGAATTATGCGAAATCTCCCACAGTGACTTGATTAAAGAAGGATATATTTTCATTAGTATTGGGAGGGAACCAAATAACATAAATTGGTGGCGGACATTGATTTGGAAGCTAAAGGGCCTTTTAAGAACCATGTTGTTTATGTGGTGTGTTGGCTTAGGGGGTCCTAACCCAGGTTCAAAGTTAGTTGTGCCAACCAACAAAACCCTATACTACTATCCCTTTCGGCAACAACCCGTGTAGCACAAGCTCCAGTCTCACCCGAAGTCGTATTGAAGGATACAAGAACCAAGTTTCCACATCTAGAGACTAGTGTGATGTTCTCCAACACCTTGGATTTTCCTTCATGTAGATCGATAGACTTCTAGGGCATGTTACTACAACGCAGTTAAAGTGGCCTTCAAACCTTTGCAAAGTTCCACGAGTAGTCCTTGCAGACCTTTAATAGTCAATTTACCAACTTACGTGCATCAAAAAGTAACCCTAGGTTGGAGTTCACGTAGATCTACCTTATTTATCAGAAAGCATAACAGAAATGATCTGAAACTTCACAAAAGTGGCTAAGCATTCATTTCACGGAGCCTTCCTTTCTCTACCTAAGCGCAGGAAGCAGAGCCTTCCTGCCTTAGCCCCTGCCGAAATCTCTTCAATGAACCAAACCCTCTATCAAAACTCCTCCTTCTCCTAAGATTCACTAAGACTCGACTATTTATAGAATTTTCAATACAATGCTATGGTTTGTGGATCATTGGTGAATCTCAAAACAGACTCAAAACTTTACTTAAAACAAGGGGCTAATCCCCTTTGAATATTATTCATCTATGCACTCCACATCCATATATTGTGGAGACTTTACATCTTTTACAAAACTGTATAAAAAATTTGGGTTAACTAACCCCGAACTTCCCCAGGGGACCCCATCCCAATAGGCCCCCAACACAAAGATCGTGACTCGCCCTTGAGTCACTCAACTGGTTGTTCCATTTTCTGGCAAATTTCGTTGAATGTCGTGGTCAGCGCCTGAAGCTCCGCAGTACTCTACTCTACTATTTGTTGTACTTCCTAGACCAGTTTCTTAGTGGTTGGCCCCTCTACTACCAGTTGCATAGCCCTCTGTGTCTACTACATTTCCTTCAGCTTCTGATGAATGTGCTATGAAAACTGCTAGCTTCCTCTATCCAAGGCTCAAGTCGTGCACTGAGCAAGGACTTCTTCTTCGACAATTCTTGTATCTACAACAAATTTTCTTTTCCTTATTGTAAGTGTGTGAAGAGCTGGACTCATGCTGAAATCTATGTTGTCATATTGATCTCGTCATAATTCTACTGCACTTCCCTAATTTCTCTTCTCAACAGGTGTATCCTCATCAATTTCCACACAGTCGAGTTGTTGCCTTGTCCTCCAATCAGACAGTGTAGTTTATAGTCCTGTGCTCCCTTGCAACTGCCTAGAGCAATAGGGCTATCATGTTTTCGTATAGTCCTTATGCAGGATCCCTTGTATACAATTTCAACCTGCTCCCATTCACTCTTCCCAGGAAGGGTTCCCCATTTAGCTTTGCGAGCTGAATTGTGCCACCATCTATAATTTCCTTGACAATATATGGCCCTAAACAATGCATCTGGCATTTACCCAGAAATTTAGTGAAGTTACTATCATATAACAATACAAGATCATTTACCTTGAATATGTGAATCTTGATATGGTGATCATGCCATGCTTTTTCACATTCTTTTTGTACTTGTTAATGGAATCCTACCAAAAATCGATCCTCTTCGAGCTCCATGAGTTGCACGATCCATTCTTCCAAGGCCTCATGATTTGTCGTATCCTTCAAAGCTAATATGTGCAAACTAGGCACAATGGATTCCATAGGCATTACTGCTTCGACCCCATAGACTAATCTGAATGGAATTTGTCCTATCAACTTCTTACAAGTAGTCCAATAAGCCCACAGTAATGCAGGTACACACACATCCCAATCATTTCGTTCCGTGCTACAGATCTTTGTCAGTGCATTCTCCAAAATTTTGTTAAAAGCTTTGACAGTCCCATTTTCCCATGGGTGGTAGACTCTTTTGATGGTAGACCGGGAATTCCTCTGTCAGCGCACTAATTGTTTGAATCAGAAAGTGCAGACCCCTGTCACTCATCAAAACTTTTGGGCATACAAACCTTCTTAAGACATTCAAACAACTTTGTAGGGAAGAGATCCTGATATTTGCATAGTAATTCAACAACTTTGTCTATTGTAGCGTTGTCCCAATAGTCTCCAATCTTTGTGAGCTTCAGTTCCTCTTCAGTGCCTATGTTTACTTACTTAATTTTCAAAGGTGTGGAGATGTATGGGTTCTCTAGTTGCGAGCCTTCAACTTTGCAATGCCCTTCTATCTCCATAACATTGATGTTCCTTGGGTCTTCTTCCTCCTCTTCAACGGTCACATTATAACATTCCAAGGTATGGTGAAGATGGGTGCTCTAATCTGGTTGGGCCCATTCCATTGGTTCCTTCGGTGTCCTGAAGATAACTGCTTTAATTTCTTGGAGCGCTTAATTGATGCTTGAAAAATCATCTTCAAAGATGAAAGTAAATAAGAAACCTTCCTTCAACACATCCCATTCTGCAGTGTTGTGGCGGAGCTCTATTTCAAGGTACCAGTTCATAGGGATTGTATACAAGGTATGACAAAATATATGTACCCATTCTGGCTATGGTGTCATTCCCCATGCCTTAGTCCATCTTTCCAAGTGATTGCACAGGTCATCCTTCCCACTATACTTTTTAGTCATTCTAGTAATAACATGCCAAAATTGTAGCTTCATCATTCTCCTGTAATCTCGCCATCCAGCAAAGCTATCCTTATGCGTACCCCACCATCGTGTGAGTGTAGCACGCAGTGCCAATTCCAAGGCTTGAAAGTGGTGGTCCTTAGGGACTTCGCATTCAAATTCATCTAAAACCATATCTACATGAGTCAAACCATCATAATAATTTAACTTTCTTACCTCCAACAACATACAGCGTAGCGACTTCGTCATCATATTGCATCACAATGTAGATACTTCATGTAAGTGGTTTTGCCAAAGTTCTAATTCCTTGTATGAATCAGAGATACATGAACTTTCTTGGTCCCATGCAATCCTACCATCTCCCATTGGATTGATCCAATCCCGATATCGAGCAGTTATCTTGTAAATTTGATCCAGCTCATCATCACTAACTACATAATCATGGACTGGTGCAGTATAGCGTGCCCCTTTTGTAGGATCCAGTGGCACTATAAACCTAAGTGACTTTCTTTCAAATGAAATTGTCCTTTTTTTTAGATTAATGACCCTGTTCATGTCATTAGCCCAGTCGATTCCCAAAAACGTATGGTAGGGATTACTATCATCGATAATTTCTATAGCTTCAAAGTTCGCTACCGCACTCACACCGTCAATATCAACCGTTACTCCATATAAGTGTCTCATGGGGATGATCTTCTATTGATTCACCATCCTAAGCTGAATCGGAGACCACTGTAGCATAGGTCTCCCCATTCTTTACCAAGTCTATTTCGGTAGAACATTTGCATCATACCCAAGATCTAATATGACCTGGTCCATTTCATAATCACCTTTCTACATTGTTAGCGGCATTTCACGCCCTGAGTTTGGTCTCTAATTACTACGGTAAGTTAAGCTCTTAATTCCTTTATCAACCCAGGAAAGTACACTTAGAGGTGCTCATCTAAGTTATATAGATCTAGAAGGATCTAAGTTTCTAATGACAACCTAGTGAAATGAAATTAGTAGTGCTATCTTATAAGAGGTCCTTCATTGTCTTTTCAAACACTCAAGAATCAATCTAGATAAAACAAATCTTATGAAATTATGGTTGCCTACGTAACAAAAACATAGTATTAATGACTGGTTAAAATCCTATCATTCCCTTACAAGAATATTGCTCAATAGAACTTTTCCCAATCATAACAATCCAAAGTAATTACAATAACTAACTAAATCAAATGGTGAATAAGATGAGTAATGTTGCAAACCAATAACAGTTGAATCTTTTTACAAGAATCACTTATCAAACTGAAAATTGAATTTAACAATTACAATCTAAATCACTTGGAAATCAAACCAGAACTATCTTCAAAGTCAAAGGCAATAAGCAAATATGGAAATTGTATGACAACAAGCATATGTATCAATTTTCAAGATCAAAATTGGTTTAATCCTTTTACAAGGTTATTTTCACAACAAATGCAACTCCTTTTCAAATGATAACTTTAATAACATAACCTTTCCTACAACACATAAAATAACTTCTAACTTTCAAATCCGAATATGCAACTAGTAAAGAAACTTGAAAACAGAGTGTACCAGCGTAGTGATGAGGGCCCTTCAACACTTCACAAGCACACTGAAAAATGATTCAGGAGTGTATGACTATTGGATCTGGAAGCATAAACTTGGTAATGAAGTCTATATTAAATCTGGAGATTAAAAATGCACAAACTGTACTTTCATATGTTCACCATCTAGCTGAAAAACATAGTCTTCTTCCATAGGTTATTTATCATGAATCCTATAACAAAATAAGCTATTCCTCCTCCATATTATCCTAACAGAATTATATTAATTACATCCAAGAAGGTTGAAATTGAATCAGCTCCTTCATTTAGCAAAAGTTATCAAAATAGTAATTATTTTCTTCACAAAATCTGGAAATTATGCTGAAGTGGCTGGGATTGACCAGCATTGATCGGACAGTTATTTCCTTCAAAACCAAAAGTGGATGGGTGATCCACCATCCGTGTACATTTTAGTTCATACCCACAATCTTCAAATTCACTCACCTACTATGAAACATGTCAAACAATGGAGCATTTATAGGAAGTATCAACTTCTTGTAATTTTCTAAAAATGTCATTTTTAACATAATAATTTAAAAAATTAAATTCAAGATCAAATAATGATAATGACATCATATCATTTAGTTTCTAAGGATTATAGCTCGAATATGAAGGTTAAATGGTCAAAAATGATAATCAAAATAGGATTTTAAGTGGAATGGGTAGTCATAATTTGATACCAACATTCCCCCAAACTCAGGATTTTGCATGCCCTCATGCAAATAAGTTCTAAGCTATCAAATTCTAACTTCTGCCTCTGCCTCTGCTTTTGCATCTTCTGCCTGAAGTAAAGCGTTGATGTTCATTTGGGCTTCATACTCTGTCTTCAGGATTTGATACTTGGTTTTAATTGCTTTCTTTTGCTTGTAAAGTTTGTAGGCCTTCCTACAAATTTGCATTTTATAGGCTATGAGTTTCTTAACCTTCTTTTTCAATTTTTCACTCTCATCTTGAAACTTCTGGCTTTGTATTTTGAGTGTCTCATTTTCACTTTTCACCACTCTTTCCAAAACCTTTGATTCCATAAGTTACTGTTGTAACTTCTCAACTTTCCTTCCCATTTTTCTTTTCTTTTTACCTGAGAATTTATGTTCTTGTTGCTCCTTTCCCTTCTCTTTACTTTCCAATCCTTGTATGTAGTCATACTGTGCATGTTGTAGAACATCATCCTCCTCCACAATTTTGCCTTTCTGAACTAACTTAGTCTTTCTAGACCTTCTTGTGTAAGTGGAGAAAATTTTATCTTGTTTAGCCTTTTTAGCCTCCTCCCTTACCATCCTCCTTGTTTTGATACTACTACTGGATGGAACAAAGTTACTTAGTCTGTACTCTAAAAAGTCTTCCTCTATAGCATCTACATCAATCAATAGTTCTACATGATGTTGCCCTTCCTTTATATTCTGTTGTTCCTCCTATGGATTCTGTTGCTTTGCTTGCTCCTCATCTGCCATAAACTCATTAGTCACCAAGAATTTCTTCCATGTCACATTACTCTTTTGCAGTTCAAATTCAATCAAGATTTTTACCAAACCAAAATGGTATAGGCTCCTATCCTTATTTTTCGTTTGTTTTTGTATGGTCTTAGACATTTTAGTCAAGCTTTGCAAAAGAAAATATGCTAAGATTATGATGCATTCTCCTCTTAGATGCATTAAAAATTTGATATGATAAATAAATACAATGTTGTATCTTCCCTGATAGGCTATAAATTTTTGAATAGCATAAACTATTTCATCCCATGGATGAATGAGCCAACTCCTTGGTATCCCTGATTTCCAGTCAACTGATGATACCCTTGTCCTGGATATGAAATGTGTCCATATTTTCTCTTTGAGCTTCTTGGTTTTAAAATACTTTTCTCCTTCTGGGCTTATACCTATTGCTTGAGAAATTATGTTTTCTAAGACCATAAAAGACTAGTTTCCTACAATAGCCCTCTCTCCATTGAATGAGTAGGCAAACTCCCTTGCTGCTAGCTCATTATGCCCATTAAATTTCTCTAAGAATGCTAGCCATTTTTTTGCCCTAAAAATTTCTATGCAGTCCTTATGGCATTTGGTAGGGTCAAATTGTTGTGGCTCTATTCGGTTTGCCATGACAAATTTTTTTTTATCTCCTGTTACGTTGTGTGTAAGAAGAATTACAGTTGTAAAAATAATTCTACCATAGTTTGTAGAAAATTACTATATTTTTCGTTATGCTGTAAAAACAAATTTCACCGTAGTTATGATAAGAAACTACCTGAGCCTAAGTACTGTGTGTATCTCTTGTTTAATGGAGGATGCTGCTAATTAAATTGAAATACCCTTCAGCCAGTTCTATAGAGTCTCTCCTCTGTAGTGGCCCTTTTACTCATATGTTGACATTGTTATTGTCAACATACTCGTAACGCTATACCCTTATGTATCTTAGAGAGGATTTCTTTATAACCTTCAGAATGGTAAGAAACCCTAATTCACAGCATTTTCTACAAGTTCGAACTTCTACCTATACCCTGTGATGAATATAATAATTACTTCCTTTTTAACACGGTTGTTTCATTCTTACGATCTCCATTCACTACTTGTTTATGCAACGAATCCGTAGTCTCTTCACATAGTATATACTTCACTAATAATTCCTTCAATGCCTTACACAAGGATTTTTAATGATGACCTACAGAGTCCTAGCAGTGGTATCTGAATGATGAAATTGGGTATGGTGCAAGCCCTTTGTTTAAATTATGAGGAATGTGGATCATTATGGCACCTACAGATCATAAGAGCATCGGGTCATGATGATTTGTTGAACTAGCTGTTAATCCTTACATATGATCACATACCCTTTGTCTATCAAATATGTTTTATTTTCCATATTTAAAAATATTTAGGTTGGAAACCATAAATATTTTAAATCCTTTGTCTTTGTACCCTGATCCCTTCTTCAAAATTTGGTTTTGTAGCCTACTAATTGATGACTTCGAATCTGCAGTTGGTGATTTAATTGGTTCTTAAGTATGCATGCTTAGTTTTGGTAGATCTGTTGATACTTATGACTATAGTTTAATTGAAATATATGTACAGTATGAAAAGGTAGGCTTTAAGTGCATAGAACCGAAAGCACTAGGGTAAAATAGCGAAGATCGAATGATCGATACTACGCAGGGTCATTTGCTAGGGTTACAGGCTTGCGAGGAAAGTTTTTTCACCATGGATGGTCGCAAAGGAGGCGGCTCCACTCCCTCCTACAAGCAAGCTATGACCAGTAGGGTTAAAAAGCCTATGGAAGGAAGGAAAAGAAATAGTGAAGAGGAACAAGATGGCACTAAATCGTGGGAAAGAAATAGCACCAAGGATAATGAGGAAGAAGACAAGGAACAGAGAACAAAAGACAAAGAACAAAAGGACCATGTAAACCCAAAGCTACGGTTACACCCAGAGTTGTTTTAAATGATCCTGCTCTGTAGACACATAGGGAACACATGCAGACATTTTAAATCATTTGCAAATTCATGGGCTTATGACCCACCGAAAAAGCTTTACAGATGTGGATTAAATATCAATGGAAGCGAAAAGAAAGCACTGACCTACATCTTGGGTCAAATGGTTTTTTTCACTGTGGTATTTGCTAATATTGAAGATAAGGACAAAGTGTTTGAAGGAGGGCCCTACTTTTATGCTGCAGTAGGCCTCTATATGCGACCTTGGATTATGAATTTTGTTCCGGAGCAAGAAACGTTTACTTCGGTCCCGGTTTGTGTAAGACTCTACTCTCTACCTCTTGATTACTAGCAAACAAAATCCTTAGCTACCATAGGGAATAAGTTAGGACGCTTTGTCAAAGCTTCTGAGGCCACTAGAAGCGGAAAATATACTTCCTTTGCTAGAATATGTGTGGAGATGGATATCTATGGAGCTCTACCAGATGAAGTTATCTTGGAAGTATATGATGAGGAATGGGTTCAAACAATAGATTATGAACATATACCATTCATTTGCTGCAAATTCCATGAACATGGACACCTATTCAGAGATTGCCCTCTCAGTAAAATGGAGAACAAGGGTAAAGCTAACACAAGGAAAGATGAGGAAAGTTTTCACAAAGTAGCACATAAGGAAAAAGGAAGCAAAAGGGGGCCAAAGACACAAAAATTAGGGGGACAACAATCTAGTCAGAACAGGTTTCAAGTCCTCAAAGAGGAGGATGAGAATACAAATACAGATCAGACAAAGGAATGAAGTCTAGTGGAGGAGGGGAAAGAGGAAGATAGTGATCAAATACAAGAAAATATTAAACAAAATGAACCTATAATGAATGAAGTAGAGCTGAAGATGGACCATGAAATGACACAGAGTGAGATGGAAATGGAGGACCAGGAACTACAGGAAATACTTGAGAAAGAGAATCTAGATCTGGAAGGGTTCTTGGATCAAGGAACCAGGGAAGGCATCGATTTGTTACCTCCAGAGGAGTTCACTAGAGTGCAGCAGTTGTTTATATGGAAAACCCAAACCAAAGGGCTACAGAGACAAAGAAATAGTGACAACCAGAGCATTGAAGGTGTGAAAGTGATGAAAAACACACCAGGATTAGCACCCAGCAACCGAGGAAAGAAAATAGGAAGAAAAAGGCAGAATGAACTACTGATGGAATGTGGAAAGCTAATGATAGACTCAGGTAAGATGAAAGACCTATCCAGTTATTCCATTACAAATCTTTAATAATGAAGTTCATTTCTTAGAGTATTAGGGGTCTAGGCAGTAAAATAAAACAAAGATTACTTAGTAATAGGATGAAACAAGTAGCACCGGATATGATCTTCATACAGGAAACTAAATGTTCCATTCAAAAAATAAAAGAGATTCACAGCAAATGGCTCAATAGATTTGATTTTCTAGAAGTTAAAGCAGAGAATACAGCAGGAGGCATTCTCACGCTTTGGAACCCCCAAAAATTTGACATTATAGATGCAAAGGCATCTAGGGATTATCTTTCAGTGCTCATGCAATCAATGGGAGATAAGGATATTTACCTAGTCACAAATGTATATGGCCCTTAAAGAATGGATGGAAAACTCAAGCTTCTAGATTCCCTGTAGGATCTCAGGGAAAGACATGCAAGAATTCCTTGGATCATGGGGGGTGATTTCAATATGATCAAATCGTTTTCGACGAAAAAGGGGGTAGCAAAATTCTAAATAAAGACTCTTGTGCATTTCAAATCTTCATAGACAATATGAAGCTAGTGGATATAGGAATGAATAATGTGACTTTTACTTGGAACAATAAAAGAGGAGGAGAATCTCAGGTGGCCTCCAAATTAGATAGATTCATAATCTCAGAGGATCTTATGCTCAAGGAAAAGGACATAAATGCTAGAGTTCTACACTTTGGAGGATCTGATCATTGGCCGGTACAATTGGAAATTCAGGGCATTGGTACCCCCAGGAATAAACCTTTAGATTTGAAAACATCTGGCTCTCCCACCCAAATTTCAGCAACAACATATTCATCTGGTGGGCAGAAGATTTGAATATTCAGGGCATAAGAATGTTCCTTATTCAAAAAAGACTCAAACATATTAAAATCAGGCTCAAGGAATGGAACAAGAAGGAATATGGAAATATTTTTGTAGCAAAAAAATCTGTTGAAGGAAAAACGTAGGAGCTCAACCAAACCCTTATCATGGAGGGTTTTGATAAAGATAGAAGTGATCAGGCAACCAAATATCATCAAGAATGGGAGAACTTATGTAAACAAGAGGAGATTTTTTGGAGGCAAAAATCCAGGGTGCAATGGCTAAAAGAAGGAGAACGTAATGCTAGATTTTTCCACAAATCCACTATGGTGAACAAAGCTCACTACAGGATTTCTTTGATCAAGGATGAGGGAGGTATCCTTCTCAATTCTCATGAAGAAATAGAAGCAATGTTGGTTCACCACTTTCGTGGTATTGCACAGGAAACTTGTTCAGACATAGAGCAATCCATCAGGGGTATATCAAGACATATACCCAAGCTGGTTTCCAGAGAGGACAAATTCAACCTTAACAGACCAATGATGGAAGAGGAGGTGAGTGAGGTCCTAAAAGAAATGCAAAATAGTAAGGCACCAGGCCCAGATGGTTTCAATGTAGATTTCTTTAAAGCTTGTTGGAATATAGTAAAACATGATATTTTGAATGTTGTGGAAGACTCCAGGAGGGACAAGACTATATTGAAGGTGCTTAATACAACCTTTATCTCCCTGATCCCTAAACAGGAATTGGCTCAAACTCCTAATAGGTTTAGACCCATTGCCTTGTGCAATGCTTTCTACAAGATAATATCCAAAGTTGTGGCCAATAGACTCAAACCTCTTCTTCCTTCCCTGGTGTCAATTAAACAATCTGGTTATGTGGAAGGTAGGAAAATCCTTGACAACATCATTCAAGCTCATGAGGTAGTGCACTCATTGACAACCAACAAGAAAGCTGGAATGATCATGCAATTGGATATAGCCAAAGCTTATGATAAGCTGAACTGGACCTATATTAGAAAAGTTCCCATTGCTTTTGGGTTTGATCATAACTGGATCAGATGGGTAATGGCCCTAGTAACTTCTCCCAATTTTTCAATTCTGGTTAATGGATCTCCCTCAGAGACTTTTATTCCTTCAAGAGGCCTCAGGTAGGGAGATCCACTCTCTCCCTTTCTCTTCATACTTATGATGGAAGGGTTGGGTTAATCTATCAAGCATGCTAAAATAGTTGGGAAAGTCAAAGGTATCCAACTTTTTGAAGATGGTCATGCCTTAACTCATCAATAATTTTTTGATGATACCATGCTTAGGGTATCCCCATAATCAAAGAAGCTCTACCTTATAAGCAAATCCTGAGAGAATTTTCCATGGCTTCAGGTATGGAAGTTAATCTCTCCAAATCTAAGATTTTTTTCTTTAATACTCACATTACCATTTAGAGAAATATTCCCAGAATTTTGGGCTTTCAAAGGGAGATCTTCCCTTCAAAATATTTGGGAGTTCCTCTAACGGCCAAACCTTTACACAAGAGCATCTGGGAACGTGTGATTAACAAATTGCAAGACAAAATCAGGAAATTGACTATTAGATCACTAAATCTGGCTGGTGGGTTGGTGCTAACCAACGCTATACTACAATCAATCCCAGTCTTCATGCTTTCAGCTCTCCTGGCACCAATAGGAGTCTTGCATCAATTCAGATCCATTCAAAGAAACTTTCTTTGGGGCAAGGGGGAAGAAAAAAATAAATGGGCCTTGGTAGCTTGGGAAAAAATATGCAAACCTAAAAGCTATGAAGGGCTTGGATTAGATGATCCTGAGATTCTAAGCAAGGTTTTAGGAGCTAAATTATGGTGGCGATGGGTAAAAGACCCAAAAGCCTAGTGGGCTAGGATATGGAAAGAAAAATATGCCAGCAATTGATAAAACAATGATCTAATAAGAATGTCAGGATATAGAAAGGGATCACACATTTGGAATAAGGCATGGGATAGCTGGGGCTTAGTCCAAGGAAACAATTTCTGGGAAATCAGAGATGGAAACCTAGCACTATTCTGGGAGGCTAGATGGCAACAAGAGCCTATTTTGTTAAAAGAATATTTGAGGGATCTCAAGGAAGAGACAGATACCAAAGGGTTATCTAAAGTAAAAGAATTTTGGGATCAAACCAATAGTATGGGAAAATGGAAAACCTAGAGGAACTTTGATTTTAGGGATGACAACCCCCTAAAGGCTAAAGCAGAGACTCTAAAAAAATGTTAGAACAAAGGAAGATTTTGAGGTCAAAGGGGAAAGACCAGCTGAGATGGGGTAGCAATAATGACGGAGCCTTTAATCTCAAGGAGGCTAAACTCATTCTCCTTAACCTTAACTCTCAAGCTTCGGATAAGATTTGGGCCTATGGAGACATCAAGGATGGATTACAATTAAACTGTTCATGTGGCTAGTTCAACATACAAAAATTTTGACCTGGGAAAATATTAGGAAGAGGGGTTTCCTCGGTCCTTCTAGATGTCAGCTCTATGAAGCTCAAGAGGAAACTATGGAGCACCTTCTCGACAACTGCATTTTCACCTCCAGTTTGTGGGATTCTTTTGCCACCATTTTCCAACAGATTGATAGGGACAAAGGAAGTATCATCAATACCCTAAACAATTGGAGAAGGAACTTTTTAGATAATGAAATTCTTGGCTCAGCATGGCCCATCATTCCAAGCTTTATTATTTGGAATGTATGGAAAGAACGAAACAATAGAATCTTCAAGAATGAAAAGAAGCCTTCCCAATGCCTTTTTGAGCAGATCTTAAATCGACTCAAGGAAACGGTCGGCACTATTATGCGAACTCTCCCAAAGAACCCACCTTCAATTGCTGATTTGAGAATTCTCAGTGAGTTGGGGTTACAATGTCTTATTTCTTAGGGATTGTATAGGACTGTATTCTCCCTGGATTTTGAGCAAGATTTCTGGCATCCAGCCCCTAAGGGCTTTTTGAAATTCAACATTGATGGGGATTTTAAAGGAAACCCAGGTACCATTGGTTATGGAGGAGTGTTAAGGGATGAGAAGGGAATGTCCTTTTTATCTTCTACTATCATTTAGGGAAAGCCACCAATAACATGGTAGAATTGATGGCTATGGAGCAATGTTTAGATTTCCTGGAACAGGATAACGACAAAATGTGATAGTTGAAGCCGATTCTGAGTTAATCATCAAATAGATTAAGAGGATCAGCTGGGGAACAAAGACAAAAAAAGTCTCAAGGAACTGGAGGCTGATCCAGGGCTTTCAATGGATTCAGCAACACCTCCAAAGCATTTGTATAGTTAGCTTCAAACATGTCTAAAGATCAACTAATAAATTGGTGGATCTTCTAGCTAATCAAGGTGTGATCAGCATAGAGAATAGGATTGCGATGAACTGGCAAGAATTGCCTCAGAGTAGGTTAAAAGTGATTTGCAATGACCAGGCAAATGAAGATAGGTTCATGTTTCAAAGTAGATCCATGGAGGCGGAGTCCAGCTAATTCAGCGATTCTAGGTAGCAGCCAGTTGGGTGGCTCTGGTTCTTCAAAGATAGGTAGGTCAGTGGGAGTTTCTTCTCTCCTCAGTTCTGGAGGAGAATACAAAACAAAAGGTCAGAACCCAAACACTATTGGTGGCCACAATGCCATGGGTTTTCCTCCCATGCATGATATAACGGGTCGGGGGCGGTCTTCTGGCAATCACGGGCCTCACAAGTGGGAAATGGTATTTCCGTTTTTGAAGTGATTCCATACCATAGGCTACACGTGGCGGTGGGGGTCAGCTAAAATACCACCCTCATCGCACGCTAAAGTTCAGTGATATTGGTTGGCGTGATATGAACCTCTGCCATTGGATCAAGCGAGGCAGATCAACGGCTACGATTGACTGTGCAAGTTGGTTGTCTAGGTGGGTAAGTATAACGCTTCTTGACTGGGCAAATTAGTCCTCTACCATTGGATTGGATCAGCAGGCTCAACGGTGATGATTAAAGTGGCATGTCTAGAAGTTGGCAGAAAGAGTTAATGCTCCTTTTTCTTGGCGGGAGGAATTTTGTCACAGGTGGAAGGCTTATTGTTTTGGTTACGATGTAGGCTTCATCTTTGTTTTGATTTTAAGAGTTTAGAAGTTGGGTTTTTTAGGGTAGGGACTGATGCCTTGGGCCCATTCTTAGTTTGGTTTGTGGGTCTCTTCCTTGGTCCATAACTTCTTGTGGATAGATGTAAATTTTGTACTTCATTAATGTAATAGAAGGTCTGAATCTTGCATAAGAAAAAAAAGAAAAAGGTAGGCTTTAAGGATCGTGTTTTTAGGAATATATACAGGGTAGAAGATAGGACTAATGTTCAGAAATAGGAAACATGTTACAGTTATGGGATATAGGTAGAAGAGTAGGACTGATTCCTACAAGATATAAGAATGAACGATATAGGATAAACTGGGTATTTAGAAACTAAAATCAATAATCATTATAAACCATCATTTAAAAATTGAAGTTAATAAAAGAAATAAAAAATATTAAAATGACAAGTCTTACAGTCCTCTGATATCCCTTTGTTTGGAGGCTGGATTTTGTTGTTTGAAATTTTCAGCCATAGTTTAGACTTGTGATGGTGTCCATTTGTGTAATCTCTTTCTTCTTAGGTGCAGTCCAGTCTTCTTTGTAGATGCAATCTTCCTCTTCTTGGGTGAATTCTTCTTCTTTTCAGTTTTCTTCTTCTTAGGTGCAGTCTTCTTCTTTGTAGATGAAATCTTCCTCTAAACAGATCCCATTATGAAAATGTGCATAGAACAGGTCCCTTGCCTAATAATGAAAATTTATATATAACAGGTCCCTTTCTGAGATATGTTCTGAGTTTACAATCAAATCCTTTTGGAAAATACTGAACAACAATCATTTTTTTTTAAGAATCCATTAGAAAATGTAAAGAAAAATCTATTTCTCTGCTTGAGATGAACTTAGGGAGAAAAAAAAGCATGAAAAAGTTTAGACTTTCTTCTCCCCATATGATGATTTGACTTGTCCTCAACTCATGTTTCTTTCAGAATCCTTTTATTTTGAAATTCAAACTAAACTTGAAAAGGAATTATTACAAGCCAATTTCTTGGTTTTCTCATAAGAATTCATGTTTAGATTATGCCATCTCTAGTTTTCATATCTAAAAATTATTTTGTTTTTTTAGTTTTTTTTATTGTTTGTTTGTTTATTTGTTTGTTTGTTTGTTTGTTTTTTTTGTTTTTTTGTTTGTTTTTTCTTTTTTGTAGAAAACAGAAACTGACTAAGGCTTGGATAGTATAGCGATCTACTGTACTATATGTACCTCCTTTTTTGTGATATTGTCCTCATGAAGTCTTCTTTGCTGACAGGCTTATGATAGATCTTTAGCCTATGTCCATTCACTAGATATGTCTGTCCTTCCTGGTCAATTGAAGTTAGTTTGACTAATCCATTCTCAAATACTTCAATGATTTCATAAGGGCCTATCCAGTGGGTTGTAAATTTAGCTTCGTAATCCTTGAATTTTGATTCGAAGAGTAATGCCTAGTCACCAACTTGAAATCCTTTCTTCTTGATTAACTTATCATGCCATTGTCTCCTTTATTGTTGTATCATTGTTTTCCTTTGCACTGCCTATTGTCTCATCTCATCTAGCTGGTTCAGTTGCATGATTCTTTCTTGTTGGGCTTCAGAGAGATATATTCATGAGTCTACAACCAATTTATATGTATGTATTTGAAATTCTATTGGCAACATGATCCCTTTGCCATACACTAGTTGATAGGGTGTAAACCTTGTTGTGTTTTTCCAAGTAATTCTATATGCCCAGAGTGCTTCATTAAGCTTATCTGCCCAGTCCTTTCTATTTGTTGCCACTATTTCTGTCATGATCCCTTCTAGTGTTTTGTTTTTGGATTCCGCTTGGCCATTGGCCTACGGATGGTAGGGTGTGCTCCGTCTGTGCTTGATTTTGCACTTATCAGTAATTTCTTGAACTAGTCTTGATGTGAATTGAGTCCCTTGGTCAGTTACTATCTCTCTGGGTACTCCATATCTAACAAATATTATTTCAAAAAGGAAATTGACTATTTTTTTTTCAGTTTCCCTTGCAAGTGCCTTTGCTTCAGCCCATTTAGTCACATAATCAGTACATACAAGAATGTACTTCTTACCTTTAGATGGTTGATTGATGGGTCCAACAAAGTCGAGAGCCCATTTTTCAAATGGCTCTATATGCACTTGTGGCTATAGTGGCATCTCATTGGAGGTGTTTGGTTTTCCCATGCATTGGCAGTTGTCACAACTTCCTACATACTTCTTTGAACCTTTGAAAATTGATGGCCAATAGTAGCCAAGGCTAAGAATTTTGTGTGCTGTCCTCTTAGCTACAAAATGGCCACCACAAGGTTGATCATGGCATGAGGTTAGTATATCAATTATTTCATCCTCTCTAATGCATCCTCTAATGATCATATCATAACCAGTATAAAACAAATCACCATTAACCCATGAATATATTGCGCTTTGTTTGATCAGCTTTATCTTCTCCTTTGAACTGAAAGATGGTGGTACTTTTCCTATGGACAAGTAGTTAGCTAAATTAGCATACAATGGAGTTAACACTGAAATTGCAAACAAGTGTTCATCAGGAAATGAATCTTCATCTTGAACAACTTCACCTAAATTTTGTAGTCTAGAAAAGTAATCTATCACCTGGTTCCCTTTCCATGGTCTGTCTAGTATGGTGAGATTAAATTCTTGTAGTAAGAGTAACCATATTGTGATCCTGCCATTAGTAATTGGTTTTTTCATTAAGTGTCTAATGGCGGAGTGGTTCGTGTGAACGAGGACTTCATTGCATGTTATATAATGACAAAATTTGTTCACTGCATGTATAATTGCAAGCATTTCCTTTTCCATTATTGTATAGTTGAGTTCTACAAGAGTCAAACTTTTACTGATAAAGTAAATGGCATAAGTTAAAGAATCTTCTTTTTTCCCTAATGAAGCCCCTACTACTGTGTCGGATGCATCAGTTGAAATGTGAAAAGGTAAAGTCCAATTGGGTCCCCTTAAAACTGGAGCATTACTTAGTTTCTCTTTGAGTTTCTCGAAAGCATTTTGACAAGCCTCATTTCAATTGAAGGTTACATCTTTTGCAAGAAGTTTAAACAAAGGCAATGTTATCCTTCTAAAATTTTCA
This sequence comes from Pinus taeda, assembly GCA_000404065.3. Taxonomy (NCBI): domain Eukaryota; kingdom Viridiplantae; phylum Streptophyta; class Pinopsida; order Pinales; family Pinaceae; genus Pinus; species Pinus taeda. The sequence goes on from APFE030156373.1 coordinate 21,809, forward strand.
ATAAATCTCCTATAATAACTTGCATAACCAAGAAATATTCTTACATATTTTGGATTTGTTGGAATGGGAAATTCGACAATAATTTGTATTTTGTTTCAGTCTACCTTGATTCCCTCAGGAGAAATATGATTTCCTAAGACTATTCCCTCATTCATCATCATATAACATTTTTCATTTCTTAAAGACAAGTTGGTTTCTATATATCATCGTAAAAAATTCTCAAGATTTTGCAATGAATTTTCAAAGGAATCACCATATACTCAAAAATCATCCATATATACCTCAACACATTCGTGGACCAAATTAGCAAAAATTGCTAATAATGCTCTATGAAATGTTGTTGGTGCATTTCACAAGCCAAATGGTAGGACATTGTAAGCATACGTGCCCCAGGGACAAGTAATTTTTTTTTTATCTTGGTCCCCTAAGGCTATGCTAATCTGATTGTAGCCACTAAAACCATCGAGAAAGGAAAATGATATTTTTCTAGCTAATGTATCCAAAACTTGGTCAATAAATGATAGTGGAAAATAGTCTTTAAGGGTGGCCTTATTCAGTTCTCTATAGTCAACACAAACTCGCCATTTACTATTTTTCTTGGGAACTATTACTAATAGAGATACCCATTGGCTATCAGAAATGGGGTAAATGAACTTCACTTTTAGTAACTTTTTCAATTCATCCCTTACAACCTCTTTGAGCATTGGGTTCATTTGTCTCTGTGGCTGCCTCACTAGTTGAATACTAGTGTCTGTATAGATATGGTGAGTGCAAGTTTCTGGATGAATTCCCCGCATGTTAGTGTAGTCCCAAGCGAATACCTTTTGGTATTTGGTGAGCAAGTCAAGCAATCTCCATTCCTGAGAGGCCCCAATGTTCATTGTTTTTCCTGGGCTGATTTCTATTGTCTTGCTTTGTGTGTTTGTAATGGAGTCAATTGGAAAGGTTTCCTCAAATATTGCTTTCAGAGAGTACATAGTACAAGTTTCCTGAAAGCTCTATGCCAACATGTGATCTGTAGTAGTGTATTGTTCATTTCTCAATTCTTCTGAAACATCAGGTTGGGAGATAAACATTTCTACTAAATCTTCATTGTTGTTCTCTTCATATCATACATTTGATTAATGCTTAAAACAGAGTATATTTCTTCCTGATCATTATACTTGTCATCAAGCCATAAGTTTTGTGTTATTGTTGGGGCTTGTGCTGATGGGTACAAGGTAAGTTGTTTTCTCTGCATGCCTCTAGAAATGATCATTTTACCAGATCTACATCTAATGAATGCATCACAGTTTCCAACCATGGTCTGCCAAGTATGCGTGGATGTCTTCCTAAGTTTGATTTTGGCTAGAGTACTAAGAAATCAACTGGATACTCCCAAGAGTCTAGTGAAACAATTATATCTTACAGGTACCCCCTCAAGAATGACTTTAGAGTGATCTGCTAATTCCAAAACAATTGGGGTTGACTGTAAATTTGTCAGCTGCAAAGTTTTCATTGTGTCCAATATCATAACATTTATTGCAGCTCCTAAATCAACCGGAGTGTTTGGAATTGAATTTTTTTTTATAATTGTTGTGACTCTAGGTATGCCTGGGTCAACATATTTTTCCATGGAAATGACATTTGACATCAAGCAAGCTAAATTTCCAATGACATGTATTGTTTGTGGATCAAATCTTTTCTTTGAAGGCTTTTTGAGACAGAGCTCTTTTATGGCTTTGGTATAAATCAGAATATCCTTGATTGCCTGGAGTAATGGCATTTTGACATACACATTTCTCAATTCATCAAGAACATCAAATTGTGGCAATGGTGTGGGTAATTTTGGTTGAATTAATCGTTCTAGAAATGGATGTGGTTGTAGTGTTTTGATTTGTTGACACTGTTCTAGATTGTTTTGTGTTGGGTCCCTTTGTTTGCTACGTGGTTGGTTTTCTTGTTCATCATTTTGATTCTCTTTTTGTGACTGTGTTTGAACAGGTGGAGGTTATTTTTGTAGAGTTTGACCTCACCTTATTTCAATGTTTTGCAGTGCAATAGTTGGGTACAATGGTTCCTCATCTACACTATAAGCTAGTCTATCTATTCGGTTGTTTGGGTTAGCTATGGGTTGAGCTCGTAGCTGTGTGGGTCTAGGAGGTTGGTTGGATGGTTTTTGTAGCTGAGGTGAATTTATTTGTGGAGGAGCAGGTAAAGTTTGTTGAGGATTATATTTTTGATAAGCTACTCGTTGCTGAGGGTATTGTTGTCGATATGGCTGACAAAATGGTTGTTGATATTGCTGAGGTTGTTGTTGAGTAAATTGTTGACGAAAATAATATCCTTTCCATCATTGTTGTGGGTATATTTGTTGTTGTTGATTAAACCAATTTTTCCAAGGCATAGGAACATTCCAAGAATTTTGAACAGGCATGTTATAATTTGCTGAATTTGGATTTTGATACATACCTAGAGGTCTTGGCTGCCATGGCCTTCTAGCTCCCATGAAATACATGTTCTCCATTTCTGCATTGGCTTCTAAATTGTAATTCTGCAAAATTTCATCTTTTTGCAATCCTTAGTGTCATGATTTTCTATACAAAACCCAAAAATCTACACATTATCTAAAAGACATTATTTCAAAGCATGTTTTCATCTGGATTTGGGACAGAATACAGATAATTATTGCTCTTATTCATCTTGACTTTTCTTTGTTTTAAAAGTGTCTATTTAGTTCCCCAAAGTACTTAGAAGGTATGTCTTGAAATCTTCAAATAGATTTCCTAGTTCAGCTCTAGTAATATTTCCTGTAGCAGATTTTGTGATTTTTGATGTCATGGCTCCTTTTCCATTTCTTTCCCTACTTCTAGAGTACTTTTGACACAAATTAGCAATCTCCTCAAAAGGTTAATTAGAAATGTCCCCTCTACCCATGAGATTGAGGTCATCTAGATACTCATCCCAGATGCCTTTAAGAAAGATTGTTCAAATAAGATCAACAGACATGGTTCTATGTTTTGATTTTTGTAGATTATATGAGAATATTTCCAAATATTCCTCTAAGGTCTCCTCTTCTTGTTGATTCATTCTAAAGACATCATCTTTAAAATCTTTTGATTGACAGTAAGGTTGATACGTTTTCAAAAATATCTTTCTCGTGTTATCCCAATTAGTGACTAAATGTTCACCTAATCCCATGAACCACCTAAGTGCTATTGCTTTTAAGGTAGGAGGAAAAAGTTGAAGTCTATGTACATCATCAGTATATCCATAGGTTCGGCATACTATGTCAAATTTGAACAAAAATGAGTCTGGGTCTTCGGATGCCATACCATAAAATTTTGGTAATGCAGATTGTGGTATATTCTTCATTTTAATTTCCTCATCCATATACTCTCCTCTATCTTGAATTGGAAATATAAATGTGGATTCCTCTGTTTCTGGTGGATTTGGATTTCCTCCAAACAGATTATCATTTCCTTGTTTTTCTTCATTCTCCCTTTTCTTTCTCCTTTCTTTCATTTGTCTCTCATACTCTCCTAGTTGTTCAAGAGTAGGTCCTCTAGATCCTCTGTCATTAGCCATTGTAATTTGTGATTTGTCTAAGGTTTCTATCTCTTCTTCTTGTTTTAGTTCCTGAGGGAAAATTTGTTCAAAGATAGGTTGTTGGATTTTTGTATTAATTTATTTTAATTTCCCTACTGTAGAAGTATTAGGTATGTATCTTTTCTTTGCCTCATGAGCTAGTAGGATTTGTCTTTCAATGAGAGTAAGTCTTTGGCCTAATATTTGTTTTTCCTCAAGTTTTTCCACAGTAACTTTTCTAGTTGGTGTTGTGTACTCAATATTTTCTAAAGGTTCTGCTCCTAATGGTGGATTAGTTGTTGGTTGGGGGGATTTTGTGCATCTTCCTTTCTCATCTCTAAACCTGGACATAAATAAACATGACTAAAATTTAAATTTAAATCTATGTTTTTGTTGTTTTGTTGATTTTAAGTTTTTTTTTTTTTTTTTTTTTTTTTTTTTTTTTTTTTTTTTTTTTTTTTTTAGTTGCACCTCCCCGGCAACGACACCAAAATGTTTGGTCTCTACTTACTAAGGTAAGTTAATCTCTTAATTCCTTTATCAACCCGGGAAAGTACACTTCTAGGTGCTCATCTAAAGTATATAGATCTAGAAGGATCTAAGTTTCTAATGACAACCTAGTGAAATGAAAATAACAATGCTCTCTTACAAAAGGATTTTCATTGTCCTTTCAATTACTCAAGCATCAATCTAGATAAAACAAATCTTATGAAATTCTGGTTGCCTAAGTAGCAAAAACAGAGTATTAATGACTGGTTAAAATCCTATCATTCCGTTACAAGAATATTGCTCAATAGAACTTTTCCCAATCATACCAATCCAAAGTAATTTCAATTACTAACCAAATCAAGCAGTGAAGAAGATGGTAATGTTGCAAACCAATAACAGTTGAATCTTTTTACAAGAATCACTTATCAAACAGAAAATTGAATTTAACAATTACAATCTGGATCACTTGGAAATCAAACCAGAACTATCTTCAAAGTCAAAGTCAATAAGCAAATTTGGAAATTGTATGACAGCAAGCATATGTATCAATTTTCAAGATCAGAATTGGTTGAATCCTTTTAAAAGGTTCTTTTCACAAAAAATGCAACTCCTTTTCAATTGATAACTTTAATAACATAACCTTTCTTACAACACATAAAACAACTTCTAACTTTGAAATCCAAATATGCAACTAGTAAGGAAAATTGAAAACATAGTGTACCAGCGTAGTGATGAGGACCCTTCAACGCTTCACAAGCACACTGAAAAATGATTCAGGAGTGTATGACTATTGGATTTGGAAGCATAAACTTGATAATGAAGACTGTATTAAATCTGGAGATTAAAAATGCAAAAACTATACTCTCATATGTTCACAATCTAACTGAAAAACATAGTCTTCTTCCATAGGTTATTTATCATGAATCCTATAACAAAATAAGCTATTCCTCCACCATATTATCTTAACAGAATTCTATTAATTACATCCAAGAAAGTCGAAATTGAATCAGTTCCTTCATTTATGCAAAATTTCTCAAAAGAGAATTATTTTCTTCACAAAATTTGGAAATTATGCTGAAGTGGTTGGGTTTGACCAGCGTTGACTGGACACTTATTTCCTTCAAAACCAAAAGTTTATAGGTGATCCACCATCCATGTAAATTTTTCTTCATGCCCATAATCTTCAAATTCACTCACTTTCCATGCAACACGTCAAACAATGGAGCATTTACAGGAAGTCACAACTTCTTGTAATTTTTCTGAAAAGTGTCATTTTTAACATAATAATATCAAAAATTAATTTCAAGCTAACAATAATGATAATGACATCATATCATTTAGTTTCTAAAGATTATAGCTAGAATATGAAGGTTAAATGGTCAAAAATGATAATCAAAAGAGGATTTTAAGTGGAATGGACAGTCATAATTTGATACCAACACCTGTTCATGCCTTGTCCTTACCAATCTTCCTAACTATGCACAACTCTAAAGGATTATTTTCCTTATTGGAACACTTGTCTATTAAGTCCTGCAATCCTTCCACAGCCTTCCTATCATGCAGTAGCTTTATGCAAGTCTCCAAAAATGTAGTAAGTACGGAAGGATCGAATTCTTGAGTCACACTGATTTCCTTTGTCTCCATGAATGTTTCCTTTGCGTGATTAAGGTCAAACATGGCTTCTTTCTTTGGAGATTTGTGAACCCATCCATCATCTTCAGGTTGCTTTCCCTTATCTACACCAGTCGTTACACCGCTTTGTAGTACAATATTAATGCTCTAATCTTCCTCGCAGGGCTCAGCCCTCATCATCTGTAAATTCTACATAGGCTATTGAGGTTGCGTTTTCTTCTCTTACATTTTAGCTATGAGCACTAGAAATTATTTGATGGTATGATCGCATTGTCTACAATATTGACACGAAGGGTGTGTTGGATTTAGGAAACCCCGCACGAAGTGCCCCGACTGTTCGCGGTTGTAGAAAATAATTTTGTTCATGACCTCTGCCAGGTCCTCATCCTCATCCTCGACCCTGAAAACCTCGATGTGCTCCACCTACACCTCGATCTTGAGGCTGATTTTTTTCTTGCATATGGTAAGTAGAGGTTCTTTCCATCATCAACTCATAGCTTCGGTAGTGGCGCTCATCATGGGCCACAAATTTACAAAAATAATAGAACAGTTGCTGGGGTGTCTGAACAAACTTTTGAAGTAAATAGCAGTTATCCTTCGCATGTTGTCCAGTAACCTAAAAAATGGCACACCATAGCGCATCCCCCATGCTCGGCCCTACTGGGGCTTCTATCTTTAGGAGAATTTCCCCCCGCTTGTAATATAATTCGTGTACACAGGAAAATGATCTTTATCATGCCCGTGACCCTTGCACTTCAAACACCAAACTTATGTGCACATTTCTGGCTTAATATCCTTGTATTTCTTCAAACTTTGTAATTATAGTTGTAGGCTTACTAAATGTTAATGGATCTACCATACCCCTAAGTTTGTATCTTAAATAAGTGATGTGTGCAGCCTCATCATGATTTCCAGGGATTCTACCTGTGCTTCTATCTTCTATCATCATAGAGTGATTCTCAAATGGGGCAAAAGCATCGTGATAAACTAGTCATGATGTTGGCCATCTGCATGTTAACCTATCAGATCTGGCACTCAACCTCTAATCAAAGTCCCAAGGAGTCTCCTCAACCTTCATCATGATATCTTTAAATTCAATGACCGACTGCGAGTCATATTTAGGCTTACTAAACTCTTTGTTCAAAGTCATCTTAGTCTCTGCTAACGTTGCACAAGGATTAATAGTGCAATACTTAATGCACCAGGTTAGCGCTTGATCTTGTAAAGCTATAACCAAATGGGCCTTCTTTATATTATCATCAGTGATTTGTTGCACTATCCACACAATGTTCACAACAAACCATAATTTCTCTAGATCTTCTCTTCCTACTCCCTTGAAGATCGACATCTTCATTGCATTCGTCGTGTTGAATGGTAGCCGTGGAGGTGCAGACAAAGGTGTATGTGGTGGAGGTGGAGTAGATTGACAATTCGTTCTAGGAATTCCCTGAGTTATTATTTGAACATTGATTTGCGGCGTAGTCTGCCCCACCCTTTCGTCATTGCTTGAAGGAGGTCCAATCAATTGACTATACTTTGGTCCTGATCCTTCATGATTTCTAAAGAATCTTCCACTTCACGTAGCTTCAAGCATTAAGGTAATGGGATTACCCATTTTTCACATAATAGAATTTTAATCCAGGTATTCAATGATCTTAAATACTTACCTCGTGGTCCTTTGAAGAATCTTTGCTCTGCTTTGCTATAGTTGATTGAGGTATCAACTGTAAATTTTGTAATGAATCCTCCCAGAATTTGATCAAGCCAATGATTGACAACCAGCACGATATTAATTTCAGAGGCCTCTAATCATCCCACTTGTTATGGATTCCACACTATAGGACTATCGAGCTTCCACCTTCCTTGATTGTCTGTCAATTTAGCTAACCCCTTGTATAGTTTAATTAGGAAGGTGCAGAAGAAGATTTCGTGTATCTTTGTATACAAATATCTATTTAACAAATTATCCTTTGACAAGCATAGATTCATGTTTTCTTGAGCCCCCGAACTGATGAATCTTCTGATCTAACCACTTTTCAATCTCTTTCTTAGTCGGATTCGAATGATGCAACATCACACATCTCTTTAATCAGATCGTAGTCCTGACAACAGAACAATTTGTTGGCTTAGGGGGTCCTGACCCAAGTTCAAAATTAGTTATGCCAACCAACAAAACCCTACACCAGTGGCCCTTTTAGAAACAACTTGTGTAGCACAAGTTGCAGTCTCACCCAAAGCAGTATTGGGGATGCAAGAACCAAGTTTTCACATCCAGATATTAGTTTGATGTCTTCTAGCGCCTTGGATCTGCCTCCACATAGATCAATAGACTTCTAGGGAACATTACTGTAGCTCAGTTAAAGCAGCCTTCAAACCTTCATGAAGGTCCATGACAAATCCTTCCAGGCCTTTAACAGTCAATTTACCTACTTATGCGCATCAAAAAGTAACCCTAGGTTGGAGTTCGCGTAGATCTACCTTATTCATCAGAAAACATAAGAGAAATGATCTGAAACTTCATGAAAGTGGCTAAGAATTCATTACATGAATTATTCAGACAAATTCAATAAATTCACGTAGCATTCAATCATTATTTCATAAAACATGTCATTCATCAGCAACATATAACATAAACAGATAAAAATAGAAATAATCAGTAATTCTTTGGAAAATTGTCTTTATTGATCTTTAATTCACTGATTACAGACTCAAAATACCCTATGCACATAGTTGCAAGGGTCCACACACTCAGTTGCGGACTCTACCCAGGCCTCCACGCACTCAGCTATGGAAGCTTCCTTTCTCTACCTAAGCACAGGAAGCAGAGCCTTCCTTCCTTAGCTTCTGCCCATCTCTTTGATGATCCCAACTCTCTATCAAAACTTGTGCTTCTCCTAAGATTCACTAAGACTCGACTATTTATAGAATTTTCAATACAATGCCATGGTTCACAGACCATGGGTGAATCTCAAAACCGACTCAAAAATTTACTTAAAACAAGGGGCTAAGCCCCTTTAACTCTTATTCATCTACGCACTCTGCATCCACATATCGTGGAGACTTTACATATTTTACAAAACTGTATACAAAATTTTGGTTAACTAACCCTAAACTACCCTAGGGAACCCCATCCCAACATGGTGCTTGCTACAGAATAAGTTACCCATGAGTGATAATCTCTAGCGATGATCCTTCCAAGGCCCAATTTGGTGTGAATTATGTAAAGAAGACTCATAATCTATTGTTCATATGTTTCTAGAGTGCGCCATCACTTTACATCTATGGAATATGATCTGTCAAACCTGAAATATTACCATCCGGTGGCAGGGGAAATATCTGCTAGTAGCATGGGAATGTGGTGGACTAGTGTTCATTCAAAAAAACTCAAGAATCTACTCATGCTAGTATGTTGGGAAATTTGGCTGGCTAAGAACAACAAAATAGTTCTTGATAAATATCAGAGTTGGTCTTTTTCGGCTTCCCATGTAATTGCTACATTCAATCTTATCCCACAAAATGTAAAACCTCCTAAGATCAAGAATATCAATGCTGAAAACATTGATAAATCAAGACCATGGGATTACTTTGACGGATCAGCTTAATCTGATGGATGTGGAGGAGGAGCTATCTTGTATCTATCATATGACCAATATTTTAACTAAAGATGAGATTAGGGAGAGGCACAAATAATTACTTTGAACTCAAAATCCTTAGGCTAATACTTATTTTCTTTATTGAAAAATGATGTCATCATCTACAGATTTTTGGTGATTCAAAAATTGTTGTAAAGTAGTTCAATCAAGATTCTATTTGTCATGTGCATACTCTCAGAAACCTGTTAGATAAAATTTTGTTATTAAAAAGTCGTTTTGTCTTTGTGACACATAATCATATCTTCAAGGAAAGGAACTAGACTGCCAACATTTTGTCCAAAGAGGTTGTGTTGCAACATTATGGTACATGGTTGATATTGGAGCATAGGAAACATGAATTTTTCCAATATTATCACAAGACATTTATTGAAATACATCAACAAGATCTATCAGACTTCTATCAAGCCATTGTGGGGATTAGTATTTGATATTGATGCGGATTTTTCTGTATCTTAAGTGTCATATAATATAATATGCAAACTCTATGTTTGAAGGGGCAAGTTTTGGTCACAAATTCTGGGATATGCTTTCATTTGAAGGATCTACATCATGTAAACTTCAATATTTATATAATGAAAATTATGTTTTTTTCCTTAGGAAAAAAAAGATAGCAATGCAATTGAATCAATATAAAATACAATAAGAATTATTCTTATCATATTGCTTCCCATTCATTATCCACAACATTGACCACTTACTATCAGACTCCTCTAGCTATTACATAGCCGATTCAGCCTATAGGCTAGTTCACAACAAGACTTCATGCATAACCATATGTTATTGATATGTTATTGCATTTAAAACACATCATTAAAACCATTTGGGATTATCCACATATCAAGATCCTTAAATTAAAACTTGCATGTAAAAGTAAATCATATAATATGTCAATAACAACATAACAATAATCATTCATAGTATTTACACATACATAGGTCCACATGTCCATAGTTTAAAGTTTAAATGTTAAATAATGTTTCACAAATAATACATAATGAAATACAACTAGGCTATAGGTAAATTTAGCTTCCTAGTTCAAAATGGGTTGTTACACTACTAGGTTGTCTCGACATAAAGTGATGAAAATATATCCATTGGTCCATGACATACCCAATATGGAAGAATTGGGACTTGGTGAGAGATTTAGAAACCTCCTACTTAGATAATAGTAGATACCCATCCAACCTAAGTGTCTCCAAGTGGTTTTCCAACTATGTTAATGCATGTCTCTCTAGTTTTAGTTGGGAAAATAAATTTTTTCTTTCTCTTTATATTATGGACACAAAAATACATTTCTAACTATTGTAATCAGTGATTCAACTTAACAACATCAATCTCACCTTGGTAGGGAGTGATGGCACTAGAATTTTGTTGCTCTTTCTTACTCTATTTTTCAACTATATTTTTGGGTCTTCACTTTCTCACAATTTCTCATGTGATCAAACTTCTATGTTAGAGCCACCAACCTTCCCAAAGGGTTCAAACTTCTTTACCAGAGCTTCCACAAGGAGGGCCATGTTGCAAGAGATATCAACAACTTGTTTTTATAGATTTACAAATCTCTCTTATGCTACATCTTATGGGTTGTGAGAATTGGAGTCATTAGCCATGGCTAGGATTTTGTGACTTCTTTCTTAAGCCAATTCCTAGATCCCACAACTTCCCACAAAAATTGCAGAGAAAGATACTATGATACCAATAAAATCTATAAATTGTTGTGGATAATCCATTACAAATCGTCACAACAAATATTATGTTATTCTACAATATTTTACTATGCAAGTTTAGTTCCTTAGTTCTTAGATTTATTATAACTAGCACATAGGAAACCTTATATGGGATAAAACCCAACTAGAAGGTGGGGTCTGCTTCTACACTCTTGTTGGGTGTAGGAATCGCAATTCAACATAGTCCTTCAACACTTAATTGTCAAACCGAGGGTTTCATAAACTTAGAGGCAAAGCACAGGAAATTCCAGAAATGATACGAACTTTTCCAAATTCTATTCCTACTTCTTAAATCACAAATTTACAGAATTGAAAGAAAAATTATTGTCAAGAGACAATTAATACTCAAAGAAAGTTTGGTGTTGGAATAAATGAAAAGTACTTTTCCATAAACTAAAATGTATTATTAATTCATTGTGAGTAGTCTTAACTAATGAAATGACCCTTTATATTTACCTTCAGTGACACAGTGTGATAAATAAGTTATTCAATGTATCTATCTTCTTTAAAGATATTATTTCCTGGACTAAATTGTTATTCCTGTACTGCAAAAACGTTCCTGCACCATAACGTTGTGCCTGCATTGGAATGAGGTTTAGATACCGAAATAATGTTATATGCTTATACTTAAGTTCTGACCTTCGTGCAAGAACTCTAAGTCTCCGAGCTAGAACACTTTGATCCTGTACCAGATCTGAGGTTCCTGCACTAGATAATCAATATTTTTTCACTTGGTTTTTAGATTACTTTCGAAAAATAAAAGGCGCATTAAGTGAAATAGAGTGAAAAGAAAACATAATTTGAAAGTAAATTCTCACAAGCAGAAAGATGCTTCAACCAAACTTATGTTCTAGACAGGAAATGATTTTCAAAAGTTAAAGTAAATCTTCCTTTAAAACATAAAACTCTTCTATATAGTTACGTAAATTATTTGGTTGTGTAAACAGGCTTTTCCTACAATAGTTGTGCATATAATTTTAGATCTTCCTTTTAATGTTTTAAATCTGAAGGTTCATTTAATAATTAATCATGAAATTCAATCCTTTCTTTGAAAGTTTTCAATGCAAGCACAGACCTGTAAGTTACTACAACATTTATTCCATATTCATCACAACATAATTAAATCTTAAGTGAAACCTCAAATATTAATAATTCCCTTAGTTTAGAAAAAAAACATCAACCTTGCAAGGAGGAGTAAATAAATTTTACAAAAGGAAAAGAGTCAAAGACTTGTGAAACTAAACTAATGAAATCAACTTCCAAAACCAAAAATGCACTAGTACATGCAGTGTGCCTGTACCGATCTTGTAGAAATGAAATCAAGAATTACAAAGGAAAGTATGGAAATTGAAATCAAATAATTCTAAGTCTTCACACCATGAACCTGTAACACAATAACTGTAAATGAATAAAACCTATGACTTGCAAAGAAAATCAAAATAAATAACAAATTCATGCTTGCACTTTACATTTATTTAACACACCTTTAAAGAAATGGAGAACGAGCTGGGTTGGTTAGACCCTAGCTAACCATCTTGTTTCAATGTTATGAAATTGAGAAACGTAGTCAGTCAAAGGTTCATCACAAAGCAAATGGAAAATGAAACTGTGTACTGGCGCATTCCTTTATATTAGTTTTAGAAGCAAAAATACATCTTGGATCTTTGATCCATCCCAGAGAGGCGATACTACAAAATAATTATAATCTCTTAGCAAAATTTTACCATAGAGTCACTCCCTAATTCCAATTAGAGTTATACATTATATATAAGCCTTCAGGCCTACGACCGTAATGAAATGATAATAGTAGCTTAACTAAGCCTTTCAGCTTTTTACAAAATACTAATCTGAGATATCTAGCTGAGTTCCTTATCTTCAATTCACTTATTTCTCTCCTGCTCCGAGCCCAACTCGAGGTCAACTAATCCTTTACTAAAGATATGCATTAGTTGATCAGTTGTCACGGGAGTGCAGTAATCTTCCAGTTGGTGCAGGAATCTTACCAACGAGTTGTCACAAGAGTGAAGGAATCCACCAACTGGTGCAGGAATACTACCTACACTCGACCATTCTATTACAACAATTAATACATTTGTTTATCAATTACTTTAGGAAAGACAAATATTAGTTGCAAGGATAATTAAAGGTATAAAATCCATAAATAAGTAATTAAGTCCATGACAAGCCTTTAAATATGAAAATACAAAGAGGGTGCAGGAATGTGTATGATATCAGAGAAAGGTAAAGGAATGAATAGGTTCTTAGGTTAAAATAGAGGTTTAGGTCATGTGTCTAGAGTAGGATAGCAATTAAAAAATAGAACAATTTAGCCTATGAACATCCTCCCATCCCTATTTTGTTGTGTGTCCTCACAGAACTTTTACCTGCTGTAAAAAAACCAAAACAAGGGAGCCTTCTTTTAGTCTTGTATTTGTATTCTAATTCCTGCTTTCACTGTCTTCCTCTTCTTGCCTTGACCCTTCCCAAGCCATTTGGTCACCTTTCTGAGATGATCGTAGCACTTTGATGCTCAGAATTTCCATATCTTCACTTGTTGTTTTTTCTCCTTCACTTCTCCTTCCAGCCCTTTTTTCTTTTGTTTTCACACTCTCCCTTGTTCTTTCAAAGTCTATTTGAGTACCTCCAACCCATAGATACATTGCTTAAGCTCTTCTATCTGACTATTTAGGTGGAGAGTGGGGTCTTCCTTAATGAATTCTTCTTGTGCAGGAGTTTTCTCAACAATCAGCTCTAGACCAATGTCAGCATCATCAAGGTCGATATCACCCTGGTCATTAACCTCCAGCATTTCAATATCATGAAGGGTTTCGATACCCTGCACTTCAACATCCATTGGATCCTCTATCGTGCCTTCAACTACACTTGCACTAGGTGTTAGCGTCATTTTACTCTTTTTCATTTTTTCAAGCAAAACAAACAAGGGTGTGATGTCTTCATCATCAATATCCCCCTTGCTAATCACTGTATGAGCCATAGAATTTGAAAGCACTATAAGGTTGTCTGTGGTTGGTGAAGGATGTTGGACTTGTCCAAAATGATCGGGGAAGTTGATTGAATGTGGGCTTCCTTCAAGGAGGCAGTCCTCTTGACCAAGCTTTGGGTCCTTATTTTTTATGTAGATGGGGTTTCAACAACGAGCTTTCGCTTCTCTTCCCGCACTAAATCTTTTATTTTCTTAGTATTGGTAGGGCACAAGGTTAGGGTTTCAGGTTTCCCCTTCTTTCTTGCACTCTTCTTGCTAGAGGATTTACCTACACCTATTTTCTGTAACTCGTTCAAAAATACTTCCTAAGTGACCATATTCTTGACCTCCAATTCCTTCCTAAATAAAATTGCAATCAACCCATGATGATAACTTGCGTGCGATTTGGCTTGTCTTAGCTCTCTAAACTCCTTTTAACATTTTCTCCAAGCTTCTTATCATAAAATAGGGGAAATTTATAAGCTTACCCGACTCAAAATGTAGCAACAACCGAATATAATATAAGAAGGTCAATGAGTAGTGACCCTCGCATGTGAGTAACTTTTGTAATATGTACAACAGGTCTTTCCATTTTCCTTGCATGGTGCTGTGTGGCAGTCCTTTCTTCCAATCCACTTTTTGTTTTTTTTCGACCAGAACTGGCGCCGCTTTTTCTTCTCGATCTTCTCCTTTTTGAACCACTCCTCACCTTTTGCGGGTAATTTCGAGGCTTGTGATATAGATTTTTCCCTTACTTCAAATTCCAGTGATTCTACCTTGGCTCGGCTCCCATCAAAGGTCCGAGCAAACTCTAATGCCATGGTCGAGTCAGAGAAGAAACAGGAGGAACTCAGATTCCTGCAATAGAAGAAGATTGTTTTGGTATTCAGCTGTTTTCTCTAACTCTTTCATGGAATAGGGTTCAATTCTAACGGGCACCATCCTCAATTCAAGGAACTCTATCTAAAACTTTTTTAGAAAGATAAAACTATCATGATTTAGGAGCTCTGTTTAAAACAACCTTGTGATAGTTGAGTTATCTTACCGTCACTATATTGGCCACCTCCTAATGCCCACGCTCCATCATTAAATGTAGACCTTTGGGACGAATGCGATATGGATAGGTTGTGGTACAAGCAAAGATAATCATTAGTGAAGGCGGTGGTTAAGGTTTCATGATTAATATGACAGTCATGCATGGTACGGTATGAGGTCGGGTCATCATTAACATGTAATAAAATGTTTTTTTCGAAAAGGTAAGTATGGGATGATGGGTTAATTGTACACATCCCACAATCAGTTCATTATTTCACACAAGGTGTACATGGCACTTTAAAAAAAGAAAGGTTTCATAACTTAACTATCCTTGTACTCAAAATATTTCCTTCCTATTTTAGCAAATGATAAAACAAAGCTTAATCATAATAAAAAAATTATTGAATGCTATCAATCTAGAAGTGGTGCAGTCATTCTGCCTGCACACGATTTTCATGAAACAAGAATAAACTTCCCAGATGCGCATTATTGCACTAGGTATTCCTACACCATATTACAAATTTTTTCACTAAAGGCCATTATTCCTGCACCAGGACATGTAGTTTTGTACTTAGGAGTGTTCAACGGTGTGGATTCCTGCACTGAACATTTCCACACTTGAACAGTCCTACACCAAACATTTTGCATTGAAGATTATTTCACTAAACATTCATGCACTCGAACAGTCTTGCACTGAACATTCTTGTACTGAACATTCTTGCACTGAACATTCCTACACTTGAACAATCCTGCACCGAACATTCCTGCACTAAATATTCTTGCACTAAACACATATACCTGTACTAGGGATATTGTGGCCAAAAAAATTATTCTAATAAAATTCATAGGTTGGATTCTGAAGGATTTGTTGAATCATAAAGGAAGTTATATTCACCAGCTTTTCTATATCAATACATGCCTTTTGATCTGCTTCATAAGCTTGAATCAGATTCTGCAATATGATCCATGAGGGATAAAAGAAGTGGGAAAGGGGGTAAATTTTCAAAATGGGAAGGAAATTATGACAGGGAATTCAAGAGAGTGACAACCAAGAGGGACATATTGAAAAAAAGGGATATGGGAAAAAATTTCAAGGGAAAAAGAGGGAAGAACGAAATTGGATAGGGACAGTTTCCATGTGAAGAAAGGGGTGGTAAACTTTATGGGATAAAAATAAGAAAAATAGAGGGAATTTTACAAAAATGGAAATAGAAGTAGGGAAAAAAATTACCTAAAATCTACCTGAATAGTGTTGAATTGAAAAATAAATGCAACGGGAATTGGGTGTTTCTTGAATAAAAAATTTCGTGCTAGCTATCACAAACTTGGATAAGGGCTAGGTTCATGCACTTGAGCCTACTTCTTCTTGTTGACAGATAACACATCTAAAGATCAACATTCCCATTTTATTAAAATTTGATCTTCTTGCCAGCAAGCTATTTTTCAGGCTAATCCTTTTGCAATCATGTCCTAAAAAAGAATTCTTTGTTGTTTTTGTTTTTCTAATTTTTGTCATTTTTTCTCTTTTCTTGTGTTGATCTAAAGATGATCTGAGGTTGTCATTGATGTCAACCCAAGCCGCACCAAGGATGACCCTAAACTTCCATGGCACATTGGGCATCATCATTCATGGTTTTTCATCTCATAACCATTATAAGAATACTCTACTCAAAAATATCTTTCTATTGGTATATAGCTCTCCTAGTAATTCCTCACAGTTTGTAAGTTATTCAAGATTGAAGTTAGTAACACCAATTAGTGGGCTAAAACCCCATGGGGTTGTGGCATGGAAATTATCATTGATTTTGGTCATTGAATTGTCAATAATTAATAATTTTTTAAGCTCCAAAGTCCCCTCTAACATTCTCTATAGAAGCCCCTCTCAATTCTATAAAAATAAATCTCATATATCCTCCAAATCTAGTGATTGCAGAATTTTTGCTATAAATTTATTTATGTGAAGTCTTAGATTCTAAAATTAAAACCCATTTGAGCCAAAATCTTAATGAACTTCATGACTGAATTTCCGATATTTGTTCGATATATTTTTGGAGATATGATTTGTGGAAGTTAGGGTTTTTTGCAGACTCCTGAATTTCATCTCAAATAGGTGACCTTGGGAAAACCATCATAACTCTCTCTCTAAGAAGTGGATTGGAATTCTGTAAAATGTGGTGAATAGTATACGGACTATATTTGTCTGTGTACAAATTTCAGAGCAAAAGGAGGAAATAGTGACACATGGCACGCCGTACAAGTTCTCTCTACTGAACTAGTCCATAATTACATCATTGTGAGAGATTGGGCATAACTTTGCCTTGAAGAATCCAAATCGGGTCAAACCTGTGGCATTGGAAAGAAGACATAGAGGGCTACTATAGGACTGAATATCACATATTGGAGATTGAAATCACATAGATAAATCAGATTCAATATCGTGCTCCTAGAAGTAAAAAAAACAAAACTAGATCAAGTGCTGCAAAGGACCAGACTTTCTAGGGAAGCAAAGAGCAAGGTGCAGAAAAATGATGCAGCAGAGGTAAGCTCCAAGTAAGTGTGTTATATATATGCATGTTCATCTCTTAATTTCATTAGCTTCTTTGTATTCTCATTTGTTGTTTTTGTTTAGCACTAACATATGCTCTGTAGGATGAGGTAAATTTTGCTATTATCATGTCATGGGTATTTCCTTGAAGACTTTTTGCAGGTATTATATATTCATCAAGAGAAGAATCAATGAATAATCTAATGTTTTGAAGAGTTAGAGAGGGTAGCATAACAAGAGAAACAATGAAGGTGTAGAGTAGCAGCAAGAAGTTCACCACATGAAGTCTTCAAGTGGGCATCACTGCATACAGTCATTATAAAAGTATCATTGTACAAAGTCATTGTAAATGCATCATTCTAAAATTTGTACAAGTGTCTATCTTCCAAGAGTTGAAGATGAAGTGTCGGGAAGTCTAGGATCATCATTACGTGGTTGTGTCATAGTTGCGGTTATGGTCTAGTGAGCCTTCTCTTTCTACATCATTTTATATCATTGTAAAGTGGACCATTTTCCCTGGTACGGGAGTTCATTCTTCTATAGGGTGGTAGGGTGGTGTTAGGCTAGTGCATGAATTCACCAACAGGTTCAATCCTATGAAAAATTCAGGGTGGTAGGGTGGTGCTAGGGTGAGTTGTAGCTCATTGGGTGTTGGGGCATCCGTTCAGTTGACTATTGAAGAATCTTAGGCATTGGAGTGTCCATCCAATGGGATCTGGAGAAGAATGATTTTAGAGATTCTAGTAAGTTGGATCTTTCTTTTCAATTAGAGTTGAATATTAAAGAATTATTAGAAAAGAGTTTAGGTGGTTTTTGTCTCTGAGGGGGTTTTCACCTTAAAAATTGTGTGCATTTGTGTTCCTTTCGTTTACTACTATCATTATACAAACAATGATAATAATTGAAGAATAACAAATGCTCTGGAAAATTAATAATAATAATAGTTGAAAGGAATACTGATTCACCCCTCCCCTCTCAATATTTCCAACATTTCATTTTAATTTTAGGAAAAGAAAGAATCAAATTTGTAATAGTTTGGCATGGCCACCTACCATCTTCACTTTCGATTGTTGCTATACTTGTTGCATAAAATCTTCCTTTGTGAGGGGCTGAAAATATACCTTAAGCCTATGCATGTTCACAAGGAATACTAAATCTCTCCCATCAATAGTTTTGATTTCTACCATTCCATTTAAAAAAAAAATCACCACTTCATAAGGTCCCATCCAGCGTGTGTGAAATTTACCTTTAAAATGTTTAAATCTGGAGTCATAAAGGATTACCCAATCACCTGGTTGGAATTGCTTATTCTTGATGGACTTGTCATGCCACTTCTTGCGTTGTTGTTGAAATAATACATTCTATTGAACAACATCCCGTCTAAAATCATCTAAATCATTTAATTGTAGTAGACATTGTTGTTGTGCCTCTGAGAGATCTATCGCCAATTGAACTGCAATCTTGAAGGTTTTGGTCTGGAACTCTATCAGCAAAAGGACTTGTTTCCCATACAGCAGCTCATATGGTGTATGTCTTGTGATGTTCCTCCAAGTGATTTGATATGCCCATAAGGCTTCCGATAATCTGTTGGCCCAATCCTTCCTATGCATGTTCACTATCTTAGTGAGGATGAACTCAATTACCTTGTTTGTGGATTCCACTTAGCCATTTGCTTGTGGGTGGTATGCTGTAGATTTCCTATGTCAAATTATGTATTGCTCCATCACACCCTATACTAGATTAGAAATAAATTGTTGTCCATTGTCAGAAAAAATATCTTTAGGCATAGCAAATCTAGTAAAGATATCAGTAAATAAAAAGTGTACAACAAATTTTTTAGTAGAAAAAGAAACAGCTTTAACTTCTAACCACTTTTTAAAAAAATTTGTACAAACAAATATATGCTTTTTAGTTAAATATGTCAGGTTTATAGGTCCCACAAAATCAATAGCCCATTTTTCAAAGGGCTCAATCATAACCTGGCGACATAATGGCATCTCATTGGCTTGTCTCGGCTGACCCATTCGTTGGCAGCTATCACATCACTTGACATATTGTTTGGCATCCTTAAACAAGGACAGCCAAAAATAGCCAGCTCAAAGAATCTTGTATGCAGTCCTCTTATCAGCGAAATGGCCTCCACAAGGTTCATCATGGGAAAATTTCAATATTTTAAACACTTATTCCTCTCTTACACACCTACAGATAATGAGATCTAGTCTAATGTAAAAGTGGTCTCCTTGAACCCAAGAATATGCAACATTTTTTTTGTATAATATTCCTCTTTTCAGGAGTAGATAAGTGGGGTGGTGTTTTTTCTAGTGACTAAATAGTTGGCTATGTTAGCAAACCATGGGGATTTTGTTGACATAGCAAAAGGATGTTTGTTAGGGAAATTATCATCAACAGGAATTACTTCACGAGGATTATTTAATCTAGAAAGATAATCTTCTACAGCGTTAGATTTTCCTAGTCTATCAACAATAGTAATATTAAATTCCTACAACAAAAGTAACCACCTAGTCACTCTACCGCGAGTCAATGGTTTATTCATTAAATATTTTATTGTAGAATGATCAATGTGCACAAAGACTTCATATCCTGTAATGTAATGTTTGAATTTATTAATAGCAAAAATCACAGCTAAAAACTCCTTCTCGGTTACTGTATAATTTAGTTCAGTGGGTGACAAGTTTTTACTCATGAAGTAGATAACATAGGACTATTTATTTAATTCTTATCCTAAAGTTGCGCCAATGGAAATATCCGAGGCATCAGAGGAAATGTGAAATGGAAGGGACCAGTTTGGTCCTCTAAAAATTGGTGCATGTACTAATTTTTCCTTTAATGTCTCAAAATACTGTTAGCAATCTATGGACCATGAAAACTCATTCCTTAGCTAAAAGTTGAAAAAGGGGGGTAGTTATCCTAGAAAATTTCTCAAGGAATCTCATATAGTATCATGCATATCACAGGAAACCTCTCACCTCCCTTTTGTTTTGGGTGCAAGAAGACACAAAATAACATCTATCTTAGCTAGGTCAACCTGGATACCTTTGTTGGAAATGAGGTTGCCAAGAACTACTCCTGCCTTGCACATTAATCTATACTTTTTATTGCTGAAGGCAAGATGAGCTTCTTGGCAATGAAAAGGTACTTTTTCTAGATTTTGAGGGATTCCTAAAATGAATCACCAAAAACAGAAAATTCATCCATATATATTTCCACACACCACTAGTAGAAAATGATGAAATTAGTGACTAGGTGACTAAAAAAGTTAGTCACCGCAATTATTTCAAGTCAATTACTACTAAATTTGGGCAATTTTAAGTGATTGAACTAAAAATGACTAACTTAAATGATTAATTTATTTTAGGGATAAAATATATGACTAGATAATAAGTGACCAAAATAAAAGCGACTAACTAAAATGACTAGTTTAGTCCATGACTAAAATATATGACTAGATAATAAGGGACAAAATTAATAATGATTTATGTAAATTACTATTATAGTCCAAGAATAAAAATATGACCAAATAATAAGTACAACAAGTATATGAGTTAGTCATTTACGTTAGTAATTTTTAATTGTCACTCTGGAAATGGAAATTTGCAATTTTGATATTGAAGTGTTTCATTTCACTACAGGGGTCTCTAAATCCACTTACAATGTTAAAATTTAGAGACAAAGGGGTCTTTGAATCCATTTACAGTGTTAAAATTCTAAATACCCTTTTCTCTCTAAATTTTAAAATGGATTCAGATATTCTCAACATCATTTTGACCTTCTTTCATCGTTGGTGTAAGGCTCTCCTTCACCATTTCGTCCAAGGAGGGCAAGGCTAGTGGCACTTGAGATGAAGGACAATAAAAAAAACAAACAGGAGAAATTCATAACTTTTGAAACTTCTAAAAACCCTAATAAAGTCAAAATACATTGCATGTCTTTCTCTGATCTCCAGGATGAAAAGGAAACCAAACTCAAAGCTAGACAACCACAAGAAGAGCTTCATCCCCTCACAAATGGCCTCGAGCCTTGGGTTGGCTAAAATTAGAGGACCTAAATAGTGCACAATTGGAGTAGTAGTTAGGGCCTTTGAATCGCTATATGACTGCTACCCATTATTTCTCTACACCAGGAGAACTTCTCAGAGCTCACAGATTTTGTCAATGCATTTGAAATATTCTTCAAAGTGTCCACCTTTACTAGCAACACCTTTTGTCTTCTATCATATCCCTCACAAAGTGATACTAAACATCTATGTGCTTTGTCTTTGAATGATATGTAGGGTTTTGTGCCAAGAAAATTACACTTTGGCTGTCATAGTCTATCCTTATAGCTTCCTGTACTAACCCCATACTAGAGAACCAAACTGCTTCCTTGCTTGCATGAGTGGCTGCCATGTATTCTGCCTCTATAGTTGATAGTGCCACTACAAATTGTTTCTTACTCATCCAATTGACTGCACCTCCAAATAGGTTAAACACATACCCACTTGCAGATCTTCTCTGATCCAGATCTCTAGCCCAGTCTGCATCAACAAAGCCATGAATATTCAACACTCTGTCCAATATTGATCTTCCTTGGTAGCACAAACCATAATCACTAGTGCCACCCAAATACCTGAAAACCCGCTTCACTATTGTCCAATGCTCCTTTCCTGGTTTTGACATAAACCTGCTCAATACTCCCACTATATGTGCAATGTCTAGTCTAGTACAGACCATTTCATACATCAGGCTATTGACTACACTTGCATATGGAACACGGGACATATCCTCTTCCTCTTCTTGTGTCTTGGGACATTGTTCAATAGATATGTTTACATCTACAGGAATAGGAACCTTCACTGGTTTACTATCCTGCATATTAAACCTCTGTAATATTGTCTCGACATACTTCCTCCGGTTTAACTAGAGCTTCCACTTTTCCTGATCACTTTTAATTTCCATGCCCAAAATATAGTTTGCAGCACCAAGATCTTTCATGTCGAATTTGGAGGACAATTGGGTCTTCAAATCCTAGATAATTTCTTTGTCATTTCCAACCAGTAACATATTATCCACATACGAGACCAGATAAATAACATGGTCACCAATTAATTTAAAATACACACAATGATCTGCTTTGCTTCTGGTGAAGCCAAGTGCCTGTATAAATGTATCAAATTTCTGATACCACATCCTTGGTGACTATTTCAACCCATACATAGACTTCTTTAACTTGCATACCAGTTCTTTCTTACCCTTCACCGCAAAGCCTTCAGGTTGTTTCATGTAGATCTCCTCTTCCAGATCCCCATGAAGAAATGTTGTCTTCACATCCATCTGTTCTACCTCAAAATCAAAAGTAGCAACAACAGATAAAAATAATCCAATAGAAGTTACCTTCGCAATAGGAGAAAAAATATCACTGAAATCAATTCTTGGCACTTGGGAATAACCTTTTGCTACCAACTGAGCTTTGTATTTCTCCACTTTTCCTTCTGCATTTGTCTTCTTTTTGAACACCCATTTGCTGCCAATGGGTTTCCTTCTAGCCGGCAACTC